>MU591762.1:3206220-3217979 GCA_024362625.1 Silurus asotus
TATATATATATATAATAAGGTAATTTTGAACTTGATGGCTTAATGACACATTTCAAAAAAGTTGGGACTGGGCAACAAAAGTCTGGAACAAATATAAAAGATTTATAAAATAAATGCCTACACCCAGAAAACATATTTTTCAGGGAAGGCCTTGTATATTTGAGCAAGACCATGCTAACTGAATTCTGCACTTATTACAATAGCATGACTTTGAAGAAGAAGGGTCCCAGAGCTGAACTGGCCTGTCTGTAGTCTAGACCAGCGGTCCTAAACATTTTTTGCACCACGGACCAGATTAATGTCAGACAATATTTTCATGGACCGGCCTTTAAGGTGTGGTGGATAAATACAACAAAATTTAATGATACAACCATGAAAACTGGTATTTTCCAAATATAATAATAAACGTGAATCCACTGTGTTGTTGTTTGATTATTTTACTAGTTTGGGGGTTTGAATTTAGCAGTAATGTACTGCGTGTTAGCGGCCAGAGCAGCTCCTTTAAGAAGGTAGCGGATGGAGGTAAGACATGTGACCGAGGCATCTTGACATGCATCAAGAGTGAGTCATTGACAGATGTGGCCAAAATAAATCATTTTTCAGAATCAGGTAATAAATTAAACGGAAATAATGTAAGTTATGTATTCTTTTTGTGCGACTCGGTACCAATTGACCCACGGACCGGTGCCTGTCCGCTGCCCGGGTGTTGGGGACCACCGGTTCAGACCTTTCACCATTTGGAGACATTTGGCACATCATGAAAAGAAAAAGAAAATAATGAACTCCCATAACTGCTAGAATCCTGTATCAAACACATATAGGATATTTTCAGTTCTCAATGAAACTGGGCAAATCTGACATAGAGACATCTAAAATGATGCACGTTTGACATTTTTCAATGCTTCAATATGTTGTTCGAGATGTTTTGAGTGGTACACGCACTTCAAGAGCTGAAGGACACCACCGGAAGATGACAAGAGATAAGCAAGACCAGCAAGACCTTAAACAAGCTTAACCCCCCAAAATTTCTAAACCATTCGGTAACTTGTGCATGATGATTGCCCCGAACAATCCAAATAAATGCCAGATTTGGCTTTGTGGACTTTGCTCTCTTCCTGACGGTTAAGTTTCAGCACAAATGTCGCCGTTTTAAAACCATTGTAAAGATCCAGCACAAATGGCAGAAAGTGACACACTTTGACAAGAAGACTTCCAGGACACATTCCAGAAGTGACAGGAACACTGGGGGCGCTGTTTTGCTTTGCAAGGAGACTATTTTAAAGATAATAGTGTGTAAACGTAGATACATAGAGTACTTTCTTGTAACACCTCATATTTACATTTTGCACATTGTAGTAACTTTTTGGAACTGGGCTGTATTTATTTATTCATTTATTTATTTATTTATTTTCAATCAAAAACAGAGAAAGGCAATTATACATAAATGTGATGATATGCATTAAATTAAAAAAATAGCTTTTTCTTCACTTCAAAGTAATAAAAAAGGAACACAACATAAAAGGACATATTACCAAATGAAATAATAAACAAATACTGTTATATTTATTTTATGCTATGACTGAATGTTTATGCATTTATACAGATTCTGCACATCTGGGTGAGATGGTTTAAGAGATGTGGTTTAAGAGTAAGTAAGTGAAGAGGTGTGGACGATAAAAATGGTAAGATAATAATTTCATAACCCCTCTGTACCTGTAAAAGAACACAGGATTAAGTATTAAAAGGGGACATACATCTGTAGGATTATTTTTTGGTAGTCATGGTAATCCTATTTTATTAAACAATTAAATATTGGTTAATACATGCGTTATGAATGTACCGGTATATATAATGTGGTTAAATAGGCGGAGGAACAATATCTTTACTTATGAGCATTTTCCTTCTTCTCCCAGAAGCTGGTGATTTTGCCCACTCAGAAATGTTACTGCTTGACAACAAACTTACAAACAACATAAACATGAGAAATGTGGCTTATAATGATTTATACGAATTTAAAATGAAGAGTGCGTTCATGGGTTGTGCAACAGGAAAATTCCGAGATCACAACTTGATGGTGTCATCAAACTACAGCTAGACCAAAAGTCTAACGGAGCTTTTTTTTTTTTTTTTTTTTTTTTACAATGTTATTTGCACAATATACAATCTCAGGCCTTTATAAGTTCAAGCATGCAGATGAGGGCAGATAGCAGTTTCCTCTAAATGTGTTGCACTGCTCTGTAATGGATCATGTACTGTTTAGCAGTTCAAGAAGATGCAGTAGGCAAGTTTCAGCTGTCTTTGCTGAAACATCTAAAATCCAAAAAGGCTATAGGATGTCTGTTTCCTGTTTTGTGTGATTGCATAACATTATTAAAAGCTTTGCAAAAAAATGTATTATAAATACATACTATACTAAGAATTTCACAAAAACTAAAAGTGAATTTATCCCAAAGTTGTTCCTTTTTGCACATCAGGCACAGCAGTTAGTCACTGTTATATATGCGTAACACTGATTCTGTGTAAACTCATACATTCCATTCAAAGTCAACTAGTCTGTCTTAAATAATAAGTCATGCCTTAGTCAAAGCCACTAAGATAATATTTCTTCCCATTCTGATCTTTAATGTGAACAAAACTTAAACATGAACTGTTTCTGTAAGATGTGTTACATGTCTGACTAAATAATAGTTTATCCTGCACTTGCATAAAGACAAAAAGAGATGACATGCAAGTTAAAGAACCTGAAGAACTTTAAAAAAAAAAATCTTCTCAACTAATAAATATTTTTCTGTTCTTCTAATGAATTTGAGATAAAGCATGTACTGCTCATTAACTAGCCATAGCATCCTGGCGGAGAAACATGGTGATTACAGCATCATACTACTGTATATGGGTGCAAGTCAGACAAATGTATTAGGTGCATTAAATTCAACAGGAAAAACTCACAATTAGTGACATTGTTCTTTTAAGCCCTGTGCAGCTAACAAAGCTAACTAGCTTAGCTAACAGCTAACTAGAAAGCTAAGACAGACTGTCAGAGAAATCTGAATGGATGTTTTGTTTTCCTTTAGAATACATGACCTGAAGACGAATTTTGAATTAAAGAGTGTATAATGTTTAATGTTGAATGATATAAACCACTGTCAGGGATCCACTAGCCACACCCCCAGCTATCACTCCAAGCAGCTCTCCCACATACTAATCAGCTACACCTGGCCCTCATCAGTGTGCATGCTACTTAAACGCTGTTCCTCCACTAGCTCATTGTCCGTTCTACAGCTAAGGCTAAGGAACACTGTCTGACTATCCCAGCACTCTGTTTAACGTCTCATTGGTTACAGGACTCTGTGTATTTTGTCTAACCATAGTTTTCACCAGGGTTATTTAACCTGGAATTTCGTTGCGGTTTTATTTTTTTTAATGAAAAACCACGTTCTTTCGCCTGACAACCAAATAGAAGATATTAATCATTTTATGTAATCCAAAACAGAACATACCTTGCTCTTGTACTTTTTTGCGTCTACAGACACGCCATCCAACAGACACGAAAACAATAAGAAGTATGAGGCCTCCACCACTAGCTAAGATCCACACCAGGCTCCAAAAATCAAGTGGACCCACATTGAAACCTAAAGAAAATGATAAATTAATAACTTAATTAGTTAGAATGAATGTATACCATACATACCCACATATATAATATAGTCAAACTAAGAAATAAGTATTTAAGTTTCAAAATAAAGAGAGCATGATAAACATTTACATGTTTGTTTTACTGGATCACTTGTGTTGCTATGAACAGGATTGTTCACAGTACAGGTGTATGTTGAGTTGTCCTCTATAGATGTTGTGAAGTTGAATTCTTTCATTAATTCTTTCCCATTTTTGTGCCAGCTGTAAGATATTTCTGATCTTGGATCATTGTTGATTTCGACCTCACATCTGATGTCAACATTTTTTTCCAGGCATGTAATATTCACTCTTGGCTTCGGGACTTTTGCTGTTAAAGATGGAATTAAAGCATTGCAAGTATATTGATGCAATTCATTTGTATTATTAATAGTTTTATATAGATGCCTTTTAAATAGCAAATATAAAACAATACTGCATTAGTGATAAGGTATAAGATATCAACATTTGTAAAGTGTAACTGTTTTAATCACATTGATTAAAAGGATGAAAGTATGAATAACTTTTATAATTCAAAATGTTTTACCATATACACATACGCTTTCCGAGTATGATTTTTTGTTGGTGCCCTTATAATCAAAAACCTCAACGATGTATGTTCCAGTATCACTCATTTCCACATGCTTGAACTTCAGGGAATTACCTTCCACAATCCCCGGTCCCTTTTCATTCCGCCTCCTTTTGGGGACTATAAATGTATTATCTTTTTTTACAATGAATCGATCATTATCCCCAAGTGGATTATTATCATCAGCCAGTATAAATGTGAGAGTGCCCCCTTCTAATACATTGGTACATCTGGTACAGTCTGTGGACAAATAATTGTAAAGTAATTTTAAAGCAGTAATCAAATCCACTTCAATTCGATCATTATCCATAAGCAGCTTATTGTCATCAGTCAGTATAATATAATATATTGGTCTGACATTTGCTACAGTCTGTGGACAAAAGCATAAGCATTATAGCAAAATATGTTTGTAATTCTTATTCACTTCATGGGAAACTTATGTGGACAATACATAAGAGACTTAAAACCCTGTATTCAAATTTAAAGCTTAAATACAGACAAATTAAACAACACAAAAATTAAAATGATATGGTGAATAGCTTAAATTAGAATTACCTACCTTTTAAGGAAAAAAGAGTCAGGAAACAGAGGAATAAAACTATACCACTGCCTTTGATGTTCATTGTTTCTTTAAAGTAAGTTAGTAACAAATGGACAGAAAGGCTTTTAGATTTCTGTTTTATGTTAGAGATGTGTTTATGCAAAAAGCAGCACAAGGGGATGTTTCTGTCAATAAACATGGCATAATGTCTCCACCATTAGGTAAGTTAGGGTAAAAGTGTATGATGTGAAATGCAAAACTACATGCGTGTGTTCGTGTGTTTGAAAAACATCATCTTTCTACCCATTAGAACAGCTATTTATTTACAACCCTAATTCCAAAAAAGTTGGGACACTGTGTAAAATTCTAATTTAATCACAATAAAACATACAATACATATCATGTTTAAAGTGAGGAAATGTACCATTTTAAGAAAACAATAAGGTCATTTTGCAATTTATGGCCACAACAGATCTCAAAACATTTTAGGTCATGGGCAACAAAAGTCTGAAAAAAGTGTTCTCTTCTTCTTCTTCTTTAGGCTTCTTCCATTAGGGGTCGCCACAGCGGATCATCTGTCTCCATACCACCTGTCCTCTACATCTGCCTCTTTCACACTACATCCATGAGCTCCCTCCTTGGTCTTCCTCTTTTCCTCTTTACTGGTGGCTCCATCCGCATTCTCCTACCGATATACCCCATGTCCCTCCTCTGCACATGTCCAAACCATCTCAATCTCGCCTGTCCCTCTAATAAACTTGTTTCTAATCCTTTTTATCCTCGTCACTCCCAAAGAAACCCTCAACATCTTCAGCTCTACTACCTCCAGCTCCACTTCCTTTTTTCTCAATGCCACTGTCTCTAATCGATACAACATCACAGGTCTCACCACAGTTTCTATAAACACCCTTTTACTCTTGCAGAAACCCTTCTATCAAAATCACAAGACACAATGAACATTGTCTCAAAGCAGCTTTACAGAGATAATGTGGTGATTAAATGTAAATATGTTCTTTGTAAGTATGTTTGTCCCTGATGTGCAATTGTGGCAAGAAAAAACTCCCCGAGATGGCATAAGGAAGAAACCATGAGAGGAACCAGACTCAAGAGGGAACCCATCCTCATCTGGGTTGCACCAAATGTCCATTTGTAGCATATATACAAAGTTGCAGGGTGCAGTGATGATGATCAGAAGCAAACTGCACTCCCGAGTCAGTGCAGCAGACCGCCAAAACCAACTACAGTCCAGTCCGTCCTCAAAAGCACCCGGTTTACTCCGGAATTAAATGGAACCACCCAAGGTGTTGATAAGAGACCGCCCCAAGCTGCAACGAAGTGTGAAGATCCACGGAGGGGAGAGGGGCAGGAACAGTGGTCACTGGAGCCTCAGGAGCATGTTTAACTCGACCGAGAGAGAGAGAGAGAGAGAGAGAGAGAGAGAGAGAGAGAGAGAGAGAGAGAGAGAGAAAGAGAGAGAGAGAGAGAGACAGAAAGACAGAGAGACAGAGAGGGTGACGGGAAGAGAAGGATATGGATTATCAAGTGTAACTATTGGTGTATGAAAGTTAATGTCACTGTGCAGTTTGGACTCCGGAAAGACTCGCTATGGCAGCATAACTAAAAGGGAGAACCAGAAGGTAACACAGACATGAGGGATCTCTGGGATAAGAGACGACCCACCACACCACCGTCAACAAACCTGAGTGAACGTGTGAATGTGAGGGGACGACAGCATACAAATATACCAGTTCACCAAACACTCTATATCCATGCTCCCTCTAGATCTGTGCCTTTACCTAGGAAAAAAAATCTACTGATAAAAGGCTTGACTAAATAAATAAGTTTTCAACCTCGACTTGAACACTGAGACTGTGTCCGAGTCCCGAACACTGATTGGAAGGCTGTTCCATAACTGTGGGGCTTTATAAGAGGAAGATCTGCCCCCTGCTGTAGTCTTCATTATTTGAGGAACCAACAGATAGCCTGCACCTTTTGATCTAAGTGGGCGTGGAGGATCATACTGGTACAAAAGTTCACTCAGATACTGCGGTGCGAGACCGTTAAGTGATTTATACATCAGTAGTAATATTTTATAATCAATGCGAGATTTGATTGGGAGCCAGTGTAGACTAATTAAAACGGGTGATATGGTCGTATTTCCTGGATCTAGTGAGGACTCTTGCTGCTGCATTCTGGACTAGCTGAAGCTTATTTATGCACTTGCTCGCACACCCAGACAGTAATGCGTTACAGTAGTCTAATCTAGAAGTTTTTACTAGTTTTACTGCATCCTGTAACGACATCATATTTCTAATTTGAGCAATATTTCTAAGGTGAAAGAAGGCGATCCTGGTGATATTATTCACGTCTCAGGTCTTTGACAGCCATACATGCTGAAACAGAAACACCATCCAGAGATGCTACGTAATGGGAAAGTTTATTTCTAGCTGCATCTGGTCCTAGTAAAAGTACTTCCGTCTTATCTGAGTTGAGCAGAAGAAAGTTATTGAGCATCCACTGTCTAATGTCCTTTACACACTTCTCAACATTGTTAAGCTGATCTAGCTCATCTGGCTTTGCTGAAATATACAGCTGTGTGTCATCAGCATAGCAATGGAAGCAAAACCCATGTTTATGAATGATTTCACCAAGAGGCAGCATATATAAAGAGAAAAGCAGTGGGCCTAAGACAGATCCTTGAGGAACACCAAACTTTACCTCATAGAGTGTGGAGAACTCACCATTTACATCCACAAACTGATAGCGATCAGTCACATAAGACCTGAGCCAAGAGAGAGCTGTCCCCTCTATTCCTACAACGTTCTCAAGTCTAGCAAGCAGTATAGTGTGATCAATGGTGTCAAAGCTGCACTAAGGTCGAGCAAAACAAGTAAGGAGACATATAGTCCAGGGAGACTCCTGTCTGACCTCGTTCATCAACCTGTCCATCACCACTGCAAACAGGAAAGGGCTCAGAGCCGATCCTCAAAGCAGTCCATCCTCCACCTTGAACCAGTCTGTCGTTCCTACTGCACACTTCACTGCTGTCACACTGTCCTCATACATGTCCTGCACCACCCTTACATACTTCTCTGACACACCTGACTTCCTTATACAATACCAACTCCTTTCTCATCACCCTGTTGTACATTTTCTCTAAATCCACAAACACACTATGCAATTATTTTGTACCTTAATGATGCGCCTGTGGTGCTCTTCCACAGCATGAAACTGAAAAGTGTTGCTCACAAATTGTCACCTCTTCTCTCAGCCTGGCTTCCACTACTCTTTTCAATAACTTCATGGTGTGACTGATCAACTTTATTCCCCTGTAGTTACTGCAGGTCTGCACATCTCCCTTTTTCCTAAAGATCGGTACCAGCACACTCCTTCTTCATTTCTTCCAGGCATCCTCTCACCTTCTGAATCTTGTTAAACAATCTGGATAAAATCTCCACTGCCATCTCTCCTAAACATCTCTATGCTTCTACTAGTATGTTATCTGGTGCAACCAACTTTCCCCTCTTCATCCTCTTAATCGCTGTTCTCACTTGTTCCTTACCAATCCTATCCACTTCCTGCATCACCATCTCCACATCATCCAACCTTCTTTCTCTCATTTTCCTCATTCATCAGCTGCTTAAAATACTCCATCCATCTTCTCAACACACTCTCCTCACTAGTCAACACATTTACATCTCCATCCTATTGCTCTTACTTGCAGTACATCCTTCCCAGCTCGGTCTCTCTGCCTGGCCAATCGGTATAAATCCTTTTTATATTTACATTTATCACCACCCCTACAACTTACAGCTTTAGGTTAATCAAAAACACTCTTACTGTACTCTTCCTTCAGGATCACCCCTACACCATTTCTCTTTCCATACACATCATGATAGAACAGTTTAAAACCAACCTCCAATGTTTCCACTTGGTCTCCTAAACACACAACATATCTACCTTTCTCTTCTCCAATATCAGCTACTTCTATCCCTTTACCAATCATAGTACCCACATTTAAAGTGCCAACCCAAACCTCCACTGTCCTCCACTTCTCCTTTTCCTGCCGTCCTCCTTCTCCTCCTTCGGCCAAAAAAGTGTCATTAAAATTAAACAGTTGGAGAAACATTTTGCAACTAACAGTGGTGGATGAAGTACAAAAAGCAGGTACTTGAGTAAAAGTAGAGAAACAGTAGGTAAAATATGAATCCAGTAAAAATAAAAGTGCTTCCTTTAAACTGTCACTTAAGTAATAGTTCAAAATTATTTGCCTTAAAATGTACTTTCATATCCAAGTACTATGATTTATTAAGGCCATAATGTTTCTATTATTATTTTTATGACAAGACTTTTTGCTTAATTAACTCATTTTGTGAAAAGATTCTTATGTTACTCTTACTCCCTAGTCCTGACCTAGTTCCTTGACCGTGGTGTAATTAAGTAATTGAGTAGTTTGGAAAAAAAAACTATATTTCTCTTCTATTGGGTAAAGTTTTGTCTGCTTGGAGTAAGTGCAGCTTTAAGTTCCAGATTTTTTGGGCCCCTCACAATTGTCAATCTGGGGCCTTCACCCCCTTAAAAGTCCATCTCTGATCGTTTTAAAAGTTGCATAGCTTTTCACCAGATCAAGTGTAATCTACTGTCCCTTTTACTGTTGTGGCAAGTTAAAGTATCTGCCATCATTTATTACTTTCAAAATGTCCTGCGTACTGTTGAACATTACACTGAACTGTATGTTGGGTGCTAAATAGATACCACCAAGCACTCTTTACGTGCTCTTTACCCTGATTGGTGACTTGCTGTGACCTTGACCAGTTAATTTTTTTTATCCTCTTGTAAATAAAAGGGATTTTGTAAAATGTAGTTGAGTATAAAGAGATATTTGACTTTGAAATGTAGTGAAGTTTAAGTTTCTCCCCAAAATGAAAACACTTCAGTAAAGTACAGATATGCAAAAAAGCTACTTACCGTAATTTACGGACTATTAAGTCGCACCCACTGAATTTTACAAAGATGTTTATTTTGAACATAAATAAGCTGCACCTGTCTATAAGCCGCAGGTGTCTACATTGAAACTAATGAACTTTACACAGGCTTTAATGAAAAACAGTGTCTGGTACACGGCTTGTATCTAAACAGTAGCCTACCAAGAAAGTCATTGTTCACTGTCTTCCTCCTTTCTTTCACAACTATTTCTCTCAGGAGTTTCTCCTTTGGCATCGTCCTGCATTTAAAAATCACCATCGGTGAATCTTTTCTCCCGATGCCGTGCAGCTCAGAACACATGTGAAGTGCGTTTTTTTCATGCCCGGTTGTTTTCAGCGTGACGAATGATTCACATTTCCTGTTGACAGTCGGCAGAGCAGCAGGTCAAAGGTCAGAGGAACATCATCCATATTTATGATGTGGTGCGGCCCGATTCAGTGGGAGCGCATCTGATTTAATATAAAAAGTTTCATTGGTTCACCTGAACCTGTTCGGCAATTTAATTGGTCTAATGTTATGGGGCTCAGTTTTTTGGCATGAAGTTTGTGAAACAGGAAAAAAACCAGGAAAAAATTCATAAACTTGCCGCTTTGTTGTTTAAGCCGCGGGGTTCAAAGCATGGGAAAAAAGTAGCGGCTTATAGTCCGGAAAATCTGGTACTTGCAGTAATAAATTACATTTACTTCGTTACTGTCCACCACAGTGATAGAGTGTTTATTTGTGTTACTGTGGCCTCCCTGTCAGGTCTGACCTTTCTCATTAATTAACATTGTATTCCACTTGCAGAAGAATTACCTACTGAATGTTTTTAGTGTTATTACGTGTAAACACTGGAGTTACTGGAGCTCTTTAACTATATATGCAGGATTTTACATATTGTGCTTGTTTAGACAATCGCGTAAAAGAGCCGGTGTAAATATTTTCCTAATAAAGAGAACAGTAATGTTATTACCAACAAGTTGAAATCAGTGCACGCTTTGTTGCTGGATATTTTACACCTCAATGAGGGTTAGGTGGTCTGAACCCCAAAACAAAACAACTTAAAGTGGTTCTGTGGTCGGAAATGATGGTAAACAAAGATTCAATTCGATTCAATTTAATTCAGTTTTATTGTGTATAGCGATTTCCTGTACCTGAAACAAATCAAGTAGAAATTAAGTGGAAAATCTGAAACCAAAGCAATTTTTTAGGTTAAGGTCTTTAAAATGCTGTTTCTAGTTTATATTTGGCACTAAAATAAATTGAATGGATGCAATCCCAAACTAATGTAGCAAAATTTTCAGTACAAGTAAAAATGAAGTCCTAATGCCAATTTATGGCTGATTTTGGTCACAGATTATTTAAAAGCAGCTTGAATTAAGCTAATTACAAAACAAACAATCATTGTTTACACCACAATAGAAACTGTGACAGATTTGCTTTTTCCTTTTTGTAGTCTGATTTAGCATTAATGTAATGATGAAGACACACCCGGGGGTTTGGGGGGATATTTCTAATTGACAGCCGTTACCAACTCCAAATGAGCATGAGCAAATTAGAGAAAACTCCCACACATTGCTTTCACTGCATTAGGTAATTTATTCTCGGTTTTTGCTTAAAATTCACATCACCATTTACTTCTTAAAATGCATTCTTTAAACAAGCCATTTTGACAACAAACTAATCTGACCAGTAACTGTATACATGTATACATACATACATACATACATACATACATACATACATATATTAGGGCTGTCAAAATAAACGTGTTAATAAAAATTGCTTAAATAACTCTTGAATTCTACAAAGCAAACTTGGAAAGTGCTAATTTAATTTTTCAGGAAGAGGTAGGTCTTCAATCGTCGCTTGAAGATAGTCAGGGACTCCGTGGTACGGACATCTAAGGGAAGTTCATTCCACCACCTCGGTGGAACAGAGAAGAGCCTTAAACAATACTTACCTCTCATTCTGAGAGAAGGTGGTACCAGTCGA
>MU591762.1:3218063-3235949 GCA_024362625.1 Silurus asotus
ATAACTCTTGAATTCTACAAAGCAAACTTGGAAAGTGCTAATTTAATTTTTCAGGAAGAGGTAGGTCTTCAATCGTCGTTTGAAGATAGTCAGGGACTCCGTGGTACGGACATCTAAGGGAAGTTCATTCCACCACCTTGCCAGAACAGAGAAGAGCCTTAAACAATACTTACCTCTCATTCTGAGAGAAGGTGGTACCAGTCGACTTATAGGCAAGTTTTTTTTTTTGCAATAATGAAATGTATTAATTTATATATAATTTATATAAAATAAAGTAAAATGTTAGTACAGTACAGAAAGTAAAGAATGCCGTGACATGTATATTTAAGTCCGCCTCTTTTTGATGTCATAGGGCACTTTAACCAATAAACAAGCAGAGAAACTATGCATGGCTACAATACTACAGAACTGTATACTCTACAGTACATGTACTGACTATAAATGTTATACGGTGCACTGTATTTACACAAAATTCTTGCAAATGTTTTCTGTGTGTGTTTCAAGTGTGTGGGAGGATGATTTACGGCTTAAACAATAAAAAAAAAGCATTTTGGGGGGGCGTCTGTTTATGGCGTTTTTTCGTTTATCGCAGGCGGTTTTGGAATGTAACGAGAAATTACTGCGTGTCTGTGTGTGTGTGTGTGTATATATATATATAGCTTTATAACTTTTGTGCTATTCTATACCATTCTATCCATAAATATATTTAATTGTAGAAATGAATTGTCTTTGTTTTTGGTTTGCTAGTTTGATAGCAACCACTTGTGATTATGTTTTTGGGATCACTAACTAGTTCATCATTTTAAACCTAGTTGACTGTTTACATTTTCAAATTCTTTTTTAAATGCACAATGTGTGTTTTTTGCACTCAGATGCAGCCGAATTTCTGTTTTTACCTTTACAGTAATCTAAGCCCAATTTAAAGGTTGAAGTCTAGAGTTACTCACATAGAACCACCTATAATTTCTATAGTCTGTGCATTACAAATAACACGTTTGTTAGACGAATTGTGCTGTTTTGTGCGTGTGTGTGTGTGTGTGTGTGTGTGTGTGTGTGTGTGTGTGTGTGTGTGTGTGTGTGTGTGTGTTTCAGCATTGTGGGTGTGTCAGCATTATGCACATCTAAAAAAGAAAATCATGTGTTGCTCTTTGTATAACACACCCTCTTTCAACACAGGAAACAGAAACATTTCCTCCATTTGTCACTGAAATGTTATAGAAGAACAATGAATACCAAAGGCACTGTTATAATTCTCTGCTTTCTCACTCTATTTTCCTCCACAGGTATGTTATAAATTATTCAATATCTATTTTTAATCTTCAGCTCAGTACATGTTCAAATTTATATATTTTTTGCTCTAATTTGTCTTTATTTGTACTAAATGTATGACTACAGTGATTTGCGTATGTATATATGCATTGGGACAAATTAATTTAATATAAAGGTTTTTTTTTTTAGATAAGTAATTTAGTTGTACAGTTTTTTTAGCATCAGTCGGTTTTTCCTTCATATTTTGTTTTCTGTCAATGAAATTGTGATAAATGTTTCCCAGTCAATACTTGATTTTTCTAGTTTCTAGTATTTTTCTTTTTTAAAATATATAGTAAAGTTTATCTGTACATTTGAAGTGGATTTGATTACCTCTTTAAAATGACTTTACAATTATTTGTCCACAGACTGTACCAAATGTCACAATGTAGTAGAAGGGGACGATCTTACATTTATACTGGTTAATGGTAATAAGCCACTTGCTGATACTGATCGATTCACTGTAAAAAAAGATAATACAATTATAGTACCCAAAAGGAACCGGAATGAAAAGGGACTAGGGACCATTGTGGATGGTAATTCCCTGCAGTTCAAGGATGTGAAAACTATTCATTCAGGAAAATACACCATTGAGGTTTATGATAAAGGTGGCACCAACAAAATATCATACTCCAAAACCGTCTGTGTTTATGGTATGACGTTTCAAATTATAAATGCTTTTTTATTGCAAATATCTATATTACTCTTTTAATGTTCTCAGAATGTAAATTTAAATACTGTATCTTACAAAATGTCTCCACTGCAATATTTCCTCATTTGAACATTTTGCCTAATATTTGCTATTGAAACTACGTGCATATAAATTTTTTTATAATACAGAATAAATTGCGAATATACTTGATTTTGTCCTTCCACATTTACCAGCAAAAGTCCAGAAGCCGATATTGAATATTACATGCTTGGAGACAAAAGTTGCCATCAGATGCGAGGTTAAAGGTAACGTAACATTTGAAAAATGGCACAAAAATGGAAAAGAAATCAAGAAAGAAATAAACTTTGCTACAACGTTGGATGATACAGCAGAGTACACCTGTACTGCAAAAAATCCTCTACATAACAACACGAGTGAACCATTGCGAGTAGCATGTAAGTTTTTTTCGTGCTATTAATTTTATATATTGATGATATATGAATATGTTAAACAATCATATGAAAGATGATTTATAATTTTGTTTAGGTGCTATGAAACTCTTTGGCTTTGACTTCTGGATCATGGTGGGGATCTTAGCTGGTGGTGGATCTCTCGTACTGCTTCTGGTTCTGTTGATGGTGATTTGTTCCTGCCGTGCCTGTAAACGAAGAGAGAAACAACAGCGCGGTAAGGGCAGATAAGATGTTATCAAATGTGTTTTATGTGGAAAAATCTTAAAAATAAGAATTAATGAATGATACACATTATTATTAAATAAAACGCCTTTTCCGGCTGCTATTTTCGGGTCATGCGTTCTAAAGCAAGTCTTACAACATCAAATCACAATTAATACAATAAATAGCTGCAAACAGCTGCTTTGAGAGTAAAACTGTTACATATGTCCTGCTTTAAAGGTGCATTAGACAAACTTTCGTCCAAAATTTGTCAAGATTTGATCGGTTTTGTAGGTGAAATTCAACAACACTGGTTGAATATTACCTATTTTTTGACCTCACCTACCACTCTAACAAACTCCACCCTCTGAGTCTATAAGAGCCATTGGAGTTAGAATTTTCAAGTCATGGTATCTTTATGATAATTCCGATGGGAGCATTTCTCTTTTGTTATTGCAAATTATAGTTACTTTCCACACTGCGTACACTCACTGGTCATTCATGCAGTCATGTAATGATCAGACATGCATGCAGTTATATGACCAGAATTACTTTTCTTGTGCTATTGTTGTCAGTGTAGGATGGGCTGGTTTAGATTTGAACATTGTGTTTACAATCTTTGCACAGAAGTGTGTGGAGGGAAAAAGAGAACAGACAAAATCAGCATTGTAGTTGAAAACAGCTTGCTTATTTACGAACCTTTCTTTTTCGTTGTGTTCTTTTTCTGTTGTAGTCCATCTACCCATCTTAATGTTTGGCGTGTTTTCTGAGATGCTTATGAATGTATTATTTACAGAATTTTTAGTTATTTATTCATTTTTTTTCTAATTCTAATAGGTATGAACTGATATGATGAAAAAGAGGATTTATCACAGAATTGGCATAGATTTTTTTACTGGAAGCTAGAGAGAAGTAATAACTTATTATCATTTTCAGTTCAGTGGTTCTAAAGTTATTTTATAAGAATAATAGTAACATAGCAGCAGCTTCATGGTGGATTGTGTAAATAGCTCATGCTATGAACATACTATACCTAAAATGCATGGGCATGCCAGAATCAATTTAACCTTTAAAGGGAGAAAAACAGTCAAGATTTAATTTAGTATATTTTCCATCGCGGTTACGACTGCTGACTGTGTTGTTTTTTAAAAGTGATTCTGATTTACATCAAACAGTGCGCAAAGGCATTGATATTATCCAGCCTTTTAGGACTGTCGAGATGTAAACCCGTATAGCTTGGCGTACGATGACAATCTGCTACGCTATATATATATGAGGTTTTAGACCGTGTCAGCATGTTCAGCTATGTTTTTCACAGCTTAGGGTCTAAAGTCTTTTTTTGGCCATGGTCTATTTTTTCTTGCCAGACCACATCAAATAAAACAAAGAGCTGTATTTGGCCTTAAGATAAGAACACGTGATATATAAAATGACTGACAGGAGGCCAGCGTAAACTTCTGCAGCACAATTTTCCAAAACATGTTGAGGCCATGGTTTTAACAAGTATTATTATAATTTTAGCATGTTCTACAACTATTCTACAAATGTATAAGTAAGAAAAAAAAGACTGGCACATATAACTTGCAAGGTTTGTGAGAAAAAAACATGCTGGCCTACTTTATGCCTACTCTCTGAACTACTTTCAAGAGGCTTTTCCTCTTAAAAAAACTAAACAAAAGGCTGTTTTTTTTTTTTTCTAATATCAATTCAGCAGGTGTGTGAAGCAGCTGAAGGGTGCCAAGGCACTGTTTATATTTGGGATGTGATGAAAATATGCCAGTTTTCTACTTTTGAAAAAAAAAATGTTCATGCAGAAAAATAACAGATAAAGATATTTATTACACAATAATCACCTGGGCTTTTGAATAAACTTTGAATTAACTAAACCTAATACTTGAATCTTGCTTAAAAATGTGCTTTAAAATGTGATCTTAAGGTTTTTATGTCAAAATTTCAGATAAACAATTTCCTAGATGTGCTGTAGCTGACATCCTCGTGTTATTGAGAGAAACAGACCTTTGTACGGAAATAATGATCAGGATAATAATGTGTATAACTTTGGGGTGGTTTATATTTTTATCATCTTGGAATCCATGCATGAAAGAGTTAAGTAATTATATGCATAAATAATTGGCCATTAGGATACCAGTTCATTATCATGAACATTGAAAACTCAAGGGAAGGAATATATATATATCAAGTTTATTTCTAAAGCACTTTTCATTATTACTGTACTACTATTGTATGTGTGTGTATATATATATATATATATACTGTATATAATAATAATAATAATAATAAAAAAAAATCCTCTGTTCTTTCCCAGATGAAGAAGAGTTGAGACTGAACTACCATAATCTCTCTCAACAAAAATCTAAGCAAACAGCAAGAGGTCAGCCGGCACCTCCCGAACCCTACGATGATGTTTCTGCCCAGGACATCCCGAGCCAGGCTCAACCCAAGCCCAGGAGCCAGCCACGTGGCCGTCCTCCACCGCCTCCGATAGATGATGATGAGGAACAACCTCCCCCTTTACCCCAACCTAGAAAAAATGCCCAGGTCAAAAGGCATGAAGAACCATAGCGATAGACGAGAGAGTACACCAGCAAGGTAAAATTATGAAATTATATTTATATTGAATGTAAGAATATTTGTAAAGGGAATATGAGTAATAATTAATGTAACTAACATACATTCTGCACTTTATACGCATGTGTTTGCTTTGCATATATACATGCATAATTGCATTTATTAGAATATAGATTAACTGGGTCGACTATTAGATATACAAGATGATGCACATCATCAGAAGTCTTATTTGTCACAAGAAATATTTAGTACATACACTATTTGGCTAGGTCTAATTCCTGGTGTAACATGATTCGTGTATATGATAGACAAGTGAACCAAAAACTAAAACAAAATCACTTTTCTTTTCTTAAAATAACCACAGACCTTAGTGCACTCCTCATGCTGCAGCATCCTAGAAAAACAACTGATAATGGTTTCTTTTCTTCACTTCTCAACTAAGTAATGCAACACTTTGTTTTTGAATAAACCAAAAACCACAATAGACAGAATGCAACTAGCCAAGATGCTGCAGTCGAGAGTATCGACATTTACAATTAGATAGAGAAACTTGCACCTCTTTCATTTTCTTTACAATAGCTGTCTACTTCTTTTATTTTTGCTTATTACCATCTTGTAAAGTTTTCTAAAGGTTAACGTCTCTATGCTTGTCTTTAGAACTGTTTTTTTTATTTTTTATTTGGGTTTTAAGGTCACACTCTGGCTTGCGGCAGCACCTGAACCAGCTTTCTGTCACTATGCGACGAAGATGCACATGATTACCCCTATTGATATCCTGCAAATACACATCAGGACAATAATCATTTTTAAAAGAGCATCTAATTTTATTTAAATGTTTAAAACATTGTTCATTCTTCCTCCTCCCACCCCCCCATCATATTTATAACCCCTTTCTTTGATTTCTTTCTATTAACTATTTCTGTTTTGATTCTTATTCATTCTTATTACTTGAAATTCTTACATTTAACAGAAACCATACAATGTGCTGAGATTGAAACTTTTGTAATAATTGTAGCTGTGAAAGCACATTGTTTCAAAAACACATAGCAAGAACCCACTCAATGACACTTAGGCAAATCTGTTCTTTTCTTATCGCTGCCTGCATATTTCCTGTGTGTAGCCGATATAAGAGTTTTTTTTTTTCACACATCATTTCAAACTCCATTTTTTTCCCATTTTCTTGACAACAAATGAGATGTGTCAGTAAAGCTGTTTGACGTGTGTTCGTTCTTGGCCACGGACGGAAATGTCAAAATGTCAAAATGTGAAACTTTTTATTGTGTGAACAATTAAAACTGACACATCATTCTTAGATGTATTACTTTGTATTATAAACTTATATTATTAATCAATATATGGTAGGACGTTTTTGTTGTTACTATGAGTCATTTGAATCTGAAATTTGAAGTTTATATATGATTAGGATCCTCATGTGTGAAATCGACTCGCCTAATTAAAAAAATAAATGTATTAAATTACTGGAATCCTTTCATTTATTTTATATAAAATTACTTTTATTATGAGTTAGATGCTCTAACACACCCTCTTTTTTTTTTACTTATTCTGTTTGGTGGAAAATGTATAATTATATTTATATATTATATTTATTTTTTATAATTATATTTGCACGTGGTGTTATACTCAAAAAATGGTTTTATTTCTTACCTCTTTGCCACTTTGTTTTTTTTAGGTTTATTTTGTGATATTCTACATACAGAAACCCAACAGTCAACATTTTTGTAAGCGAAAATACCATTTCTTTTGTTTATACTGATATCTGATGTGCATTTTGAAAAGCAGTTTGTGATTTCGAGAATCTTAAGAATCCTAAAATGAAAAGTGCCATATAAATAGATATCTTCCTTCTTCTTCCTCTTCTTCTTTTTCATTTATTGAGCTTACTAAGCCTATGCCCTGATGCTTTGGTTGTGTTAAGTTTTCATTATCAGAACACAGACAGTATATTCATTCTTTACAAAGTGTAAAAATGATTTAAATATAAGCATGTAAAAAAAAAAAACAATCCCATGTATAATTTCTGTCGAGTTTGCATTAAGAGCATGTTTCAGCAAACCATTATCAAATAGAGAACCTGTATTTGAAGTTAACATTTTTCTTTGACTGGAAACTTCCTGTGGCCACCCACACAGGAAGTGTTAAACATACTAGTGAAAAAAAAAACATTTAACATACATTTCGATCACTTCAGTCCTATGTGTGTAGACCACCTGATGTCTGTGCTGCTATAGAGCCCCATCGGAAAGAAATTTAAATTGCATGCAAGAGCCATGTCTTAACATAAAGTAAATATATAATAATAACCTATAATAGTACACTGGTAGTTAGGATTGAATGTTAATTCTTAAATATGAGCACTAATTTGTAGCATTTCTTTTTTTCAACATCCAAACATTACACTCATATGTTTTTGTTGAATATTCTAATCCAAAAACATAGAATTAATACCAAAATTAAACCCTTCCACTGCCTTCTGATCATCCCCCATTCTTCTGTGAAGTCTCTACACAAAAGTTTGAGATGTGAATTTTGGGGATTTGTGTTCATTTAGCTAAAATGAAATGGATTGGATTATAGTCTGTGTTCTGAGAAATTTTAGTTATTTCAAGACAAACCATGTCTTCATGCAGCTGCTTTATGCACAAAGCTGGAACAGGTTTGGACTGCTTAGTTCCAGTTAAAGTCAGTTCACATAGAAACTAAAAAACATTTAGTTCTCATGAGCTATGAAAATGTGAGACACTATGTATAAATGGTATATAAACAATATGTGGCCCAATAGACTGATCATAAGTTCAAATCCCAGCACCACCCAGCTACTGTTTCTGGGACCTTGAGTAAGGTATTTAACCCTTAAATGCTCAGATACAATTGCAATTCTGGATAAGGGTTTCTTGTCAAATAGCATAATTTCTTATGTGCTGTATAACCAGGTAGCCAAACTTACATCAATAAATACAGTGATAATGACTGATAACCAAAAGCTGGAGTTGGCAAAAACATAAAATATTTCACAATGCTATATTCTTCTTTAAGCTCCATGTAGCTCATACGGCAATGTAGCTTGAACATGCAGGGTACAATAAAGCATTGTATCCGGTGTAAATTCATTGTAAGATGCTGTGTGCGTGCAGACAACGGATGGGGGAGAAAAACGTGTAAAAAAAAAAAAGACTTCCTTTCCACTCTTTTTTTCTCACAACCACTTGACTCACAAGTCACTCACAAGTTTTCCAGTGACAGAAATAAAAAATAAAACAAACTGAAAAGGTGTTAGCAGAGGAGGTTTCTTTGCATGCTGATGTCAGTGTAGCATACTTGTTTGCGAAAATGATGTAAACGTACGTGGTTTGTGCTCATTTCAGGAGCCGTTGTCACTAATGAACCAATTCGTTGGTTTCTTCTGGGTTTTCCAGTTTTCTCCACCTTTCCAAAAGCCTCCCAGTTAAAACACTGGGTCGACTGACTTATGATATGTTGGCAGACACCCTTATCCAGAGCAGCATACAATTATCTAAATTATATACTGAACTGTTGAGGATGAAGGACCTGGGCTGAGGTCAATGGTGGTGCTGGGATTTGAACTTATGAACTGAAGTTTAACATCGGTGGTTACACTGAGCTACCACATCCCTACTCTGAATTTCCTCTAGTTGTGAGGAAGTGTATGACTGTGTGCTTTCCCACTTAATGTGCAGTGTTCTTTGAGGTCTAAATCCACTATGACCTGAACATAAAGATTATAAAATATGATTGAGTAAAGCATGACAATGAAAGAACAAAATAACTAAAACATAACAAATAACCAAAACCTCTTTACTGTATAAAACAATTAAAGATGCATCCATGTTGCCTCTTGTATTTAAATAATGTATTTTGGTCAAGCGTTATTGTTGTTCCATTGGCACACTGACGTTTGTTAACGTTCCATCGTCCCCCTTTAATGCAGTTTCATTTTTAACATCTAATGACTTCGTGGTACAATAGTAGGTCTGATTTTAGCTACACAAACCACTGCAGCCAACTACTACCCACAGACACAAATAGATAAGCTGAACTTAGTCAGCGGAAAGAATGAGAATCTATAATTAATAAAAAGTTGTACAATAAAAGGTTTTTATGTCTTTTTTCTAATTGGATGCATTCAACTTCAAATTTGCAATGAATGTGCAAAGGGTGTTTGTAATACAAATTATAATTTAAAATACAAATAATAATACCCAAATTCAAAAAATTTTGCATGAGGTAATCAGATTAAATTGCTTAATGAGAGTCCCTAGAAAGTTGTTATATTATACAGGATGGTTAAAAAGCCAGCAACCAATGCGAGTAAAGTGACACACCTTTAAACCTATTATTCAAACCATTTTCTGTACAGTATATTCTTCACATGCTTCTGTATCTTGTTTTCTTCTGTGGATATTGCTGAATGTACAACCTCTATAGGATGCTAAAAAGAAAATGCATTGCTTTTAAAATCTTAAATAAAAAAAAGAAATCATTCAGAATAGAACAATGTCAATATCAAAATACTATTTCTCTTGCAGTCCAGATTGTCACCAATTGAAATAGGTGCATTATAAAATGAAAAACATGACAAAGAAGACCCAGGACTGTTGAGCAGCTAGAATCCTGTATCAGGCACATACTGTACAGCGGAAGGTCTCCTTAGTTATCAGACATACACAAACTGTTGTTCACAGAAAAGGTGATGCAACTTATATGAAACTGTCCCAACTTTGTAATTAGATTTCCATATTACTTTTTTTTTCCCTTAAAATGGTAGACATTTGGACTATTTGAACATTTTATATGTTTATAATGTTCTATTGTTAATAAAATGTGTTTATGAGATTGCTAATCATTGATATTCTGTTTTTCTTTATATTGTGCATAGCACCACAACATTTCTTTAGAATTGCTGTTGTATTTGCATACAAAACTAATCTTTTTCCAAACATTTCTTGAAATTTTCCTAACATGTCAACAACTTGCAGATGATCATGTCACTATTATTATGACTATGTATTCCGGTTGCTGTAATTTTATAGATTGTCTTCTAATTCTGTTGTCCTAATATTTACATTTATTTTAGGAACAGTTTTGCATGAAATCTGCATCACTAAGCAGACAGCTTCAGCACATTAAATGAAAACTAGAATAAAGCTCATAAGCATCTGTTTGCACAACTGTTTTGAGTCATTCGAGCAGAAGCAGATGCAAGTGCATGAAGTTTTACCTAACTGTGAGCTATAACAACAACATGGAAAGACAAACGGTAGACAAACACTGGAATGAAATTTGGCTATATGTGCTAATTACCAGTAAATGAGAATCAGGCAAAAAAAAAAAAAAAAAAAAAAAAAAAAAAAAAAAAGGGACTGGATACAGTGTTTTATGGAATGCATAATTCTTTAGTATATGTTTGTAAAAGGGCCATGCTAAGGTAAAACATTATGATTTATGAAATATAATGTGCTTTTGTTACTTTCAATGTGAGGTTACTACACCTCTGTTTCCTTCTCTTCTGATTCTGTTTGTGGCTTTGCGTTTTTGTGGTTGGAGCGTCTCATTTGTAGAGTCAAAGCTTTCATTTAATAATAGGGATCTCGACAATGTCTCAAACACAGTGGTCCCTAAAGCCCTATTCCAAACCCAACAAATCCATCCCTGATATACTATTTAACACCAAGTTACCTTTTGGTCATCCCCTGACCTTCCAAAAGTACATACTGTATAAAACAAAACAAGTGACTATATTTAGTTAATTGTATTTTCCCACTGAAATCTTCTTACATTATCAAGATTAGTATTAGCTGGAAATTAAAAAAACAATTTTGATACATGTTTGTGTTTATCAAAACTTAGCAAGTATATATATATGGATCTTAGACTTCCTGACTGGGAAACCTCAGTCAGGACTGGCAAACCTCAGTCAGTCCAAATCAGGAACAGCATTTCCAGCACCACCACACTGAGCACTGGGGCCCCTCAGGGCTGTGTGCTCAGACCTCTGCTGTTCACTTTGCTGACTCACGACTGTGTAGCAATGCACAACTTGAACCATATCGCCAAGTTTGCCGATGACACGACTGTGGTTGGTCTCATCAGCAAGAATGATGAGTCAGCTTACAAAGAGGAGGTGCACCATTTAATAGTCTGGTGTGGCGCCAACAACCTGTCTCTGAATGTTGACAAAACCAAAGAGATGGTTGTGGACTTCAGGAGAGCACAGAACGGCAATTCTTGTCAGGAGCACTAAATTCTTGTCAGGAGCACTACATTTCTTGGTGTTCATCTGGCGGATAACCTAACCTGGTCACTCAACACCCACTCCTCAGAACTGAAATGGAACTCACTCACACACACACACACACACACACACACACACACACACACACACACACACACACACAAAATTGTCTTACTGAACTGTACAACCTGAACTTAACATCCACTCATTACTCATCTCAATCCATTCAACCATTTATTTATTATTTATACTTAACCATATTACACTGTTTACATACTCTTGTTTATAGTTTTTATAGTCCTCTTTGCACAGAACTGTATATTCAAAGTATTCAGTAGGTGTCCTGGTCGGCGATATCTTTTGTTATGTGTATTGTCTTGTGTTGTCTGTCTGTCTGTCTGTCTGTCTGTCTGCACTGTCTGTCTGCACTGTTTTTTGTCTGCACTGTTTGCACTCGTTTGCACCCGCTGCACTTTATGTAGTTTTGTGTTGTGTTGAAGCTCTATGTTGTTTAGTGTAGCGACAGGGTTCTGGAGGAACGTTGTCTCGATTTTACTGTGTACTATGTACCACTGTGTATAGTAGAAATTACAATAAAAGCCTCTTGACTTGACTTGAAATATTCTTAACTATATACTGTAAAGAGTTGCATTTTGAATTGTTTGTGTTCAAATACCTTTTCTTGTATGTTTATTTAATGTTTTTACATTTGCACTTTTCCACCACTGTCATCTCTTGTGCTAAATCTAGTTGGTTAACACATACACACACACACACACACACACATGCACGCACACACACACCTCATCCGATTTCTTAGCATTGACTCCATCTTAGAGCAAGGGGTGAAAAACTTGCATTGTCTGTAAAAAAACAGTAAGATAAGATTTCAGGATAAAAGGCGTATTCAGTATTTATTTTAAGAGGTATCAGATTCTTTAACTTCATTTTTAACATCGTCCCCGTGTGGAAAGAATGTGAACATTTTATAGAAACACTAAGTATTGATTCTTTGCTTTTTAGAAATATTTATAATTTAAAATGTATTTATTCTGAACAGGCAAATTTTATATTTTGTAAATGTAAAGCCATATTGGAATAGACACCCTAAATATTTTATTAGGTTATAGGAAAGTATTTATTTTGTCAAATCTGGGAGTGAGAACAACTGCTACATCTACAAGAGTAAAGTAAAATTAAAACGGTCTCTAGGATTTGTGCATGAATGTATTGTACCTCCTTACAGAGCTTTTCCAGTTGTTTGCAGATGTGCTTTGCCACCTACACACACAGCACCATCTAATCTGTTCGAGTTTAGATTTGAAGCTGACTCTAGTAGATTATAAAGTGAAGAAAGGTCTCTTGTAAACAAGTGGGCAAGAATCACATACACATTGTAAACAGATGCTTTTGGGATATAGTTAGTGTTGTGGTGGTGTTTTAGCAAAGCATGGACATGGACACAGAACACATTTGAATTCCTGTCTTATTTCAAAGTGCTTTGAAGTGTCCATCAATAAAGACATTCTCATGCTGGTTCATTAGGATGCAGACTAAGACGCTGGAGACTCAGCTGTTTAAACTTCAAGTCAAAGTTTGTTCCACCACCTAGATACCAGAACAGGGAAAAGTCAAAAAGCATGCTTTCCTTGTACCCCAAGAGAGGGTGGGAAGAGTTGAGCAGTGGTAGAGGATGGATGGAGCATGGTGCAATGCTGAGAGACTCAGGTGTTGGTCCATTTTTGGTTTATAGGGAAGTATCTGTGTTTTTAATCTAATGTAAGCAGATATATGAAGCCAGTAGATGGAGCAGAGCAGTGGTAGAACCTAACTAGGTTGAAAAGTTGGATCATTTGCAGAGGCCATATGTCTTTCAGAGGCAGACCTGCAAGGACTGAGTTGCAATAGTCTGGTCTTTTGATGACAAAGGACCTTAGTGGTCTGTGTGGACAGAAGCAGATGAATTCTCTTTATGTTGTAAACAAGAAATTCAACCTGAACATGTCCTATTAGCAATTTGAGAAGGTTAGCCAAGGTTGCATCCAGTGACCAAAACGACTGTAGTATCAGAGGGTTGTTCATATGAGTCATGTATTGATATATTGTAAATAGATTTTAGGGTTGACATCAGTGCAGAGGATGCTTTAGATTGATCAGAGTCATCATTTTTAATATGTTTACTATTTCAGTGATCCTCAACAAGGTTCTACATGAGCAAGGAAGACACACACTTACATTCACTCAACACAACCTTCAGCACAAAAATGATTGAATTGTGTTCTGCATCTCCTGTTTGTGTAATGGAGGTCTTAAATGTGAAAAATGTAATAAATGAAAAAGATATGTATAGATTTAGAGGCAATTACAGCATCAAGCTAAATTTATTATAGATTATATGCATCACATTTACATTACGTAAATTACAAAAATGTACAAAAAGAAACCATGTTGGTGTTTTTATCTATAGTGTCATTTAATGCATTGTATTGTATGTATTGTATATACCTTTATGGATTTAATATTTTTATGAAATCAAAGTAAAAAATAACCTCTGAAACTGAACTAAAAACTCTTGTCGGAGCAGAATCTATCTATCATCATGCACGTTTTTGCCAACTGTTAATACTTGTGCTAATGTTATTTGTGCCCACGCCCAAATTCTTTAGCAGTGACTTTAAAACAAGTGTGTGAACATTTTTGTACTTAAGACTTACAAAAAGAGGTATCAGATTCAGTAACTCAACATGCAACACCGCCCCCTGCTGGAAACAACCTGAAGATTTAGTATAAACACTGCAGTTTTTTAGTTGATTATTCATTACTGCTTCTTTATTTGACCATGCATGAATGCGAGCAGGAGTAAATACACTCTGATTGGTTAACAAATGTTTAAAACTTCAATATAAACACTCATTAGTTTTCATACATTTGATCGAGGCAGCATTTGATCTGATCTAGGCAGCTACAGGAAGTCAGTGGAGGAAGTGTAGCAGTGGGATGGAGTGGGCGAACCTAGAAAAGGAAACCTAAAACCTAGAAAAATATGCCTTAGCAAATAGTTAGCTTATTTCACCTCAGTTTTTAAGTTGTTTTCTGTGCTGAAAGTTGTGCATAACTGCTACAACTCTTCATCACTCTGTATAATTCGCTACTGCCGTCTCTCAGTTGGAATGCATTGTATAACATCAGAGCCGAGTTTATAAACCTGTGGCTTCGATCCGATTCCATCGACACAGCACATTTTTTTGCGGTGTGTGTGTGTGTGTGTGTTTCGGCTCCAACATCTGTTTTAACTCATCAGTTAATTGTAAAGCAGTTTATGAGCTGAATCTTTAGTGAGAGGTGTGTGTGGGATTTTTTGAGGACTGCAATAGGAAACACATGGCTTTTGCAAAATGTTTGTTTTTGTTTGTTTACAATCTGATTTCATGGCTAGATCCATGCACTGCCTCAGATGTTTGCAGAGTTAAATCTTTAGTGTAGCCCATGGCTGCCTGAAGATTGACTGGTTCAACTGTATATTTGTATTTCACAAGTAATAAATACAACAAAGAGTATATATATATAAAAAAAAAACATTACAGCTGAAATTGTGAGGTCCTAAAAAAGCACATTAAGATAGATAAAGATAATAAGATAAGATTAGATTAGATAAGATAAGATAGCACTTTATTAATAATAAAAAAAAGAATTTCTTTTATCAAAGACTACTTGAGATTAAAAAAGATATTTATACATTAAAAATAAATGCAATATTGCATTTAAGAAAATATTGCAAATGATATGATATTGTACATGTAGTGTATAACGGTGGTATAATATTGCAGATTAACATTGTAATGAAAACAAAGAAACAAACAAATTAATAAATACAATTTATTTTATTTGTGTAGAGCTTTTAACATTATCGCAAAGCAGGTTATAACATTTTTATTTATATGTCAATGCCTATAAGTTTAGTCTCTTAAAACCCTCAGAGGATCCAGACTCCAAAGGGAACCCATCCTCATCTGGGTGGCACTGAATCAATCTATCTATCTATCTGTCTGTCTGTCTGTCTGTCTGTCTGTCTGTCTGTCTGTCTGTCTGTCTGTCTGTCTGTCTGGATAAATAGATAGATAGATAGATAGATAGATAGATAGATAGATAGACAGACAGACAGACAGACAGACAGACAGACAGACAGACGTACATACACAAAATGTAATTATTTTTAGTCTGTAATTATTGAGTCTTAAAATATTTATATAACTTTTGTCTAAGCAGACCTCCGTTCTCAGTTCTTTGTTGTTTTTTTTTTTACACTTTATTCATATTTTTATGTATTTATTCTATTTTAATACCTACAAATAAATTGAATCTTATTAGTATTATAAAATGAATTAAAATCTCTCACAAAATATGTTGTCTCTAAGTACTCGTCATCTGCTGCTTTACCACGGAAAGTATGGTATTCTGTGTCTCTCTGCTCAGTGAAATCACAAGTTAATCCACGCCTGAACTCCAAACGTGTCTCGAACAGGGAGGAGAACTTAACCTTCCTTCCTGAGAGGGTGCACAGACAGAACTGGGGGCTGTGAGTGATGGTGTGTTCCGTCGAAGGGGAAAAGAGTGTTTACAAAAATCAGAGGTGTGGTATCTCCATCTTTCCTAAGTAAGATAACAGAGGAAACAGAATCACATGGAACGCCATCATCCTTAAAAAAAATAATTCACACAAATAGCTATAAACAGGAAAATTTTGTGATGACACACACACACGCACTACAATATACACCACTATGAATTCAGTGAATTAACGCAAATATGGTATGTACATACGTTCAGTTCAGCACTGAAAATGAGCAATAAATGAATTTCAACTCAGTAACAATAATATGAACAGGGATTTTATTAATTATTTAATTCATTAGGTGTTAACTACAGTGAGGCTTACAGTAGAGTGAGAGCAAATGCCTTTATTTGTGTTTGTATATGTGAATGACTTGTTACTAAGAAACAGTGCTTGTTGTCTGCTTAGCTTTAATAGTGTTGGATGTTAAGCAGGTTTAAACAGCATGACTGGCCATAGCAGGAGTCCCAGGTTACTGGCTGTTTATGAAGAAGTTTATGGTGTGGGAGAATACACCTGTAAACACTTTATTTGGAAAAGCAACATGAGAAAATTCCATTGAAGAGGTTAGAAAAAGCAGTGAGACAGGAGTAATCCTTCTGCTTATGGAAACATCATACATCATGTGTCTTGCTTAATGTCGGTAATCTTTGGAGATTTGTAACTTTGCTGAATCGGGGGAGAAGAAAAAACACAAACACACGCACACACACACACACACACACACACACACACACACACACACACACACACACAGAAGGAATACCCCCTCAACACACACTACTTGATAGACACCAGGTGGTGGTATTAATTGTTATGGCTCTGGGTTACTTCTTGTAACGTTGGGCATTGAGCACCAGCACATCAAGTTCTTCAGCAAGGATCTTAACCCTTTCTCCTCCAGGGGCAATATTTCCCAACTTCCAACACCTGGGATATGTGACACAAATATTTCACTGTAATATTCGTAAATTTGACAATAAAATACAGTTTCTTACTGTACCTATTATAGGAAAAAAGAGCGGATTATTTTTCAATAATAAATAGTGTTATTTATTTTATATACTAATGCAATTTAAAGTTACAACATGATATTATAGAAAAACTTAATTGTTGAAAGCAGTGTGTGCAGGAAGACTTGGAAGACAGTTGGAATTTCAGCTGAGCTCTGGCCTTTTTTCTTGTCTTTTTAGTTTTTTCCACGGTGCTTTTTCAGCATACTTTCAACTCAACTCAACCAAATAAACAGAAAAGAAACAGACAATCACTTGTGGCTTTGTGTGTGTGTGTATGTGTGTGTGTGTATGTGTGTGGGTGTGTTGCAGGATCTGCCAGCTCAGCCACTCTCTAATCTCTCTTTTGTTATAGCAGTTACTAAAACCACTAGGAAACACAAAAAATAAATAGACTAGTAATAACAAGACAGGTGAGAATTGTCACACATTATGCAGCAATTCAACCCACCTCCAATTCTTAGAGGTATCAAACTTCATAATAATAATTGAGTTGCATAACGTTGTGAAATGTTCATGACTCAACTGAATTCCTGTTAACACGTGTGTTATAGCTACAGGGTGTCCCAAAAGACTCTCTCTCTCGTAATAACAAGACAGGTGAGAATTGTCACACATTATGCAGCAATTCAACCCACCTCCAATTCTTAGAGGTATCAAACTTCATAATAATAATTGAGTTGCATAACGTTGTGAAATGTTCATGACTCAACTGAATTCCTGTTAACACGTGTGTTATAGCTACAGGGTGTCCCAAAAGACTCTCT
>MU591762.1:3237450-3249737 GCA_024362625.1 Silurus asotus
TATATATATATATATATAAAGTAAAGCTTTATCTCTAAATACTGGCACTGGAGATTCACAGAAAAAAAATCACCATAATCAATTACAAACAATACAAAATAAAATTATGTATGCACTTTTACTTTAGACTATATGAACTGTTTAATAGAAGACTGCTTTAATAGAAAACGAATCAACATCTTAAGCATCTATGCCATGTAATATAAAACGTATTATAGCTACATATTACAATCTGTTGAATTTAACTCAAAGCCAGACATGTGGAAGTGTTTTCCTATTGGTCATTGGACTTTGGCACAAGCTTGTTATCAGTGCTACAAATATGAAAGCAAATAAACCTGTGATTTAATCTAATTTCTTGTGTATACTTCACTCTCAGCTGATTAATGACTTTTTATGGCTTATTCATATAGCAGAGCGGAATAATCAAGAGAGAGAATGAGGGCCATGCATAAATGCCGCAGCCATGCTCTAATTGCAAATGCAGATGTGAGCATGTGAAGCAGACAGGTACAAGTACATATTCAGATTCAAGAACTGATACAGGTAAAGGACAGATACAGGTACAGATACAAGTACAGATACAGATACAAGTACAGATACAGACACAAATACAGGTACAGATGCAGGTACAGGTACATATACAAGTACAGACACAGGTACGGATAGAGATACAAGTACAGGTATATGTACAGGTACATGTACAGATACAGATACAAGGACAGATACAAGTACAGATAGATGTACAGATACAGATACAAGTACAGATAGATGTACAGATACAGATACAAGTACAGGTACAGATGCAGGTACAGGTACAGATACAGGTACATATACAAGTACACGCACAGGTACAGACAGATATACAAGTACAGGTATATGTACAGGTACAAGTAAATATACAAATACAGGTATAAATGCAAGTATAGATACAGGTGCAGATGCAGGTACAAATGCAGATTTATTTATAGATACAAATACAGGTAGAGATGCAAGTACAGATACAGCTGCAGATACAGTACAGTTACAAATACAGGTAGAGATTCAAATTCAACTGGTGCATATACATTTACTGCTACAGATGCAGGTAGAGATACAGATATACATAGAAATAGAAATAGGAATTTAGAAAAATAAATAAAAAAACGGTTTATCATGATTAACACGCATTATTTCTGAAGCATTTTTATTAAGCGACACAGTGCTGCAGCATGGAGTGGGAAACTTTGGCACAGTTCCAGAGTTTGTCCAAAGCTCAGGGTACAATGTGTGGCGGTTTGCATGTTTTTCCTGGACTTCTTTAGTCTCCTCTAGTCTTCTATAAACTTGCTGATCAAATTACCCCTCATCACCATCCACCTCATGGCCTCATGTGTACCACTGAGCTATTTTACATCGATCTTGCCTTATATAACCCTGAACTCAGAGACAAAGCTTGGTTATTGAGTGATGCACTGCAGCCAGGCTGGTGAGTCAGTTAATAATAATTTACAGTAAAAATTACAGAGGATTTTTCCGTTACTTCACACACACACACACACACACACACAGTAGTGAAGGCACAGTGTGAATTCAGACCATGTCTAGTGGGTGTATTTATAAGTAATGAAGGCCGCCTAGCCTTGCATGCCACAAATTCTTCGGGTATTACCAGAACAGCAACCAAAGGCCAAGCGCATTCCTGAAATCTCTTTATATCACTCTCTCTCTCTGTCTTACACACACACACACACTCATGTTTGCTAATATCATTGTGAGGACCTTATATTATCATAATTATTATTATTGCTAGGTAACCATAAACCTTAAAATCCTTAGACCCTAAACCTTAACCATAACCCTTAAATCCTTAGACCCTAAACTTTACCCATAAACCTTAAATCCTTAGACCCTGTAAACCCTGTAAATCTTATATGGTCCCTATTATGACATAAAAACCTGTCTTCACACTTTTGCACAAGATTCATAATCAGCATTTCTGAAATGTTCTATTGCCTATTGGTCTTCATATTTCACTCACTCATGCACACACACACACACACACACACACACACACACACACACACACACACACACACAGTGAGCTTGACTTTCCAGTCTGCTCAATGTCTAAAATAAAACCCGGTCTATTGTGGTTATTCTTAGTGGTAGCATTCGGTGCGAAGTATCCGTCTTTCAGGAGTTTTAGCTGAGACAGGAACTTCCTGGAAACATGACTTGTGGAAAAGCTGAGATCAGTTTGTCAACACAAACGGGAAGGAGGTAAGGAGTGAGCGTCGAGCCAAAGACCAGGCTACAAGACAAGACTTCCTCTTGTAGTATCAGAAGACAATGAGAGCTGTTAAATATCCGTCCTCTCACTGTATTCTTGTTTAACCAGCAGGATGTCACTGAGGAGGTCAGGGTGTTGGGCAAAACTTTTTTTGTTACATTAATGTAACAAAATAAAACAAAACTTTGTAAAGAAAGAATTACACTGTTCTTTTGAAAAAATAATAAGTTTGCAGCCAGGATCATGTAATTATAAGACTGAAGTTTTAATTGATTAGTTTAATATACTATTCAACTAATCAATTAAAACTTCAGTCTTATAATTACATGATCCTGGCTGCAAACTTATTATTTTTTCAAAAGAACAGTGTAATTCTTTCTTTGCATATCCCAGTAATGTTAGGAGACTGGGGTCAGCCATGATATACTGTAGCACTCCTGGAGCACAGACAGTTAAGGGTCTTGCTCAAAGGCCTCAAGAGTGGCAGCTTGGCAGTACTGGGGCTTAAAATTTCAACCTGACAATCAGTAGCCCAGTGCTTTAACCCTTGAGCTACTAAATGCACATATTTCCTTCTGGCCAATCAGAATGAAGTATTTAGACAGTATAAAGGTATAAAATGCAATAAATATGCTAAACATTAATAAGAGTTATTTAATATAAACCCGTAATTTGTGCTGTTAGAGAAAGCTACTAATCAATACTTGCCGACCAATCAGATTTGAGATCTCATCAGTGTTGTGGAGTAATGGTCCCAAATTGCATTGTTAGATACTTCCTGCAACTGAGTAGTGTCAGAATTGATCACTTTCTGGCTGCATGTAAAACCCTTAAAAGGTTGTCTGGAATCTTACCAAGAGCATTTTGCTCAGACGCTGTCAGAGCAGTTGTTTTGGTCTTAACAAGCTTATGACGGCTGTGTTTTTAAACAAACTACACTCAAGTAGGGAAACACACCAAGGTTTGACCCCAAAATTTAAACTATGCATATGTGAAAGCACCGTTTTAGAATATGGAGGAATTAATTATAGCGTGCGTATGGCTCATCATGGGTGTATTTAGACATTCACAAAGTTTCTCAACGGAGCTCGACTTTTTGCAATGTATCACAAGTAACACCTCCGTCTCAAATCTTACTTTGTCTTAATCATAATGAGGACTCTTAACGAACGGTAATTTGAATGTCGCAGATCCTATCATTGCCACACAATCATCGGTTTCATACAAAATCATGCCCAGTTTTTAAAAAATGTAAAGCAATGATATCTATAAAAAAAAGATGGATAAACAGGAAGTGGAATATTGCATCCCTTTCTATCAAATCACTGGAGCGGTTATAGCAGGTAAGTAGAGTTAACTAAATTAGGAGCTTGTAAGATGCAAAGGCACTTAAATGAGGCAGAAACAACGTGCTTGGAATTTCCTGGCATGTAAACATATACTTTGACTGCACAACAGCTCACTGCAGTGAGTTAATATGCTAATGAATGAGGTTATTTAAGGCCTTGAACTCCTTACACCAAGCTGAAGTATGCTGATGTTTGTGTGGGTAGTGTGGGTATGTGAGATAGGGACTGCAAGAATAAGCCTTGACACTAAGGATCTTATTTGCTCTGAACAAAATTAAAAGCTTTTGTTACATATGCACTATACAGATTAATAAACGTATTAGGGCACTTTGGGTCTTTTCTAGCCATATAAGGTTCTTCCCCAAACTGTTACCACAAATTTGGGGGCACACAATTGCATAGGAGGTCCTTGGACCCTGTAGCATTACATTTACACTTGAACTTGAAAACCAAAATATTTTCCAGCATGACAATGCACTTGGCACAAAGCAAGCTCCATGAAGATACGGTTTACATGGGATGGAGTGGAAGATCTTGAGTGGACTGCTGTGGAGCTCTAGCCTCAATCCTACTGAATAGTGGTGGACAGTAAAGTAAAGTAAATGTAATTTGTTAACGTACTTAAGTAGTTTTTTTTTGTGTATCTGTACTTTACTCAAGTATTTTCGTTAGGGAAGACTTTTACTTTACTAATATCTTACTGTTTACCGAACTCCATTTGAAAACAGTCGTTCCTTTTTATTTATGAACCGATAAAAACATAAATGGGCAAGCTCACAGCAAGCAATCAATCAGGGTAGAGTATGCGCTTTGTTTTAAACTGTTTTTATTGAAGCCCAATTCAGAAAAAAGAGAAAAAGAGTATTGGGAAAATGTGCAAAAGATAAGGGTGTGTATGCAGCTCTATCACTCTTATCTGGTTAGAAGGATATTACAGGCTAATCTTAGAAATGTTTTCAAATGTGTGGACTGCTCTGAGAACATTTTAAGAGGGAAAAATAATGGAAAAAAACCTTAACTGACTCTAACTTGTCACAGAACTTGTGGCCTTATTTGCGTGACTTTTTTAAGATGTTGAAAAGAAGGTTTTATGCTTGTGATAATTTATTAGATATTCATCAGTATTAATAGATTGGTGTGCTAAGAATGACATTAAAGCCTTTTCACAAAACTGATCAAAATTGAGGTGACATTGCAGCCATAATAAATCATAATACTTGGATACTTAAGTACATTTGAAGGCAAATACTTTTGTACTTTTACTTAAGTGAAAGGTCAAAGTGAGCACTTTTACTTTTACTGGAGAAATATTTTATTGAGTGTATCTCTACTTTAACTCAAGTCCATGTTTTGTGTCCACCACTGCTACTGAACAACTTTGTAATGAATTGGAACACCGACTGCACACCAGGTTTCCTCACCCCACATTAATACCTGACTTTACTAAAGCCCCTGTGGCTGAATGAGGACAAATTTCCACAAGCACCAACCCCAAACTCTAGTGGAACATTTTACCAGAAGAGTGGAGGTTATTATGACAGCAAAATGGTTTAATACATAAAAAGCATATACTAATCTTACTGATATAATATATATCACCCAAATGAGGATTGGTTCCCCAGTTGATTCTGGCATCTCAAGGTTTCTTGCTCATAACATCTAAGGGAGATTTTCTTTGCCATGGCAGCTCTTCAGGGATAAATACACCTCATTTACCTTAACTGTTAAATTCGGTAGAGCTGCTTTAAATAAACTTGATTTGACTTGACATTATGTATGTTAAAAATCTGATTAAATTTTTTTTTTCAATTAGCAGAATACCCCAAACTAATAGACATTTACGTCCTTGCTGTAGTAAAAATGGACAGCAGAGGGAGAGCATGGACCTTTTCCCTTTCACATTCAAAGAGCAGTAAATACTGCTACTGAAACAAGTATTGTTTTAAAAATTCTGCATGATCAAAATCAAATTAACAATAAATCAAACAATAAATTACACAAACAAAAATGTTCACCTAAACTGATTCTCTGCAATTAGTAGTTTTGCAATGTACACAAATTGCATTATAAGTTATATATTGCATTTTGGTGATTTTTGTAGTTTTGAAATAAAGACAACACTTGATGCTCCATCCTACTTGCACATTCCCAACTTTTTTCCCTGTGTGACTTGTGCAGTTTCTAAACTTCTTTATTTCTTCTGTACTATTTAACAAATCCTAAACAACACTCCTCGATAAAATTGGGTGGTGGCTGTTGCAATGCAGTAACCGCCAAGCAGTCCAAACAAAGTTCTCAGAGTTCACACCCAAATTACAGGTCCAAAATCACTCTTTATACCATTTAGTTGAAAATGTGGTTTAAAACAGGTCTTTTTGGACTTTGCATGACAACAGGTTTAACAAATTCTATTGTAAGGTCCGACATTCCTATTAAGCATATATATATGTATATATATATATATACACATCTTCAATTTTAACTCGTTTTTTGGTTCGGGCCTCCGTGTTCTGTCTGTAATGTTGCTCAAAATAAATCTTCATTATCTCAGTGCAAATTAATCACATAGGGTTTGTACTACCATAAATAAGAACAACATGCATACTTCTCCAAACACATGCTTTTTGTCAACCTCCCTTTTTTCGGATCTGACTATTTGAAACATTCCGTTTTTTGTAGCTGTTCTCACATTTGCTAACAACACTGTGAAACAAATATTTGGTGCTCATAGTCAAAGATGATCATTTGATGTTGTTGTCACCTGTCTGCAGATAATAATAAAGGTCGAATAAATGCTGTAAAATACTGGCTTTTTGCTTATTCAAGAGATCTTATTGCAAACATTTAACATTCTAGTTTGGAGGACCATTCACAGCAAACGTTAATGCACAAATGCTTATGCAATAAGCAAAAACAATAACATAAGATACGTTTACATATGTATATTTAGGTCTCTGATCTGTAATATATATGTAACTTATGTAGGGTGGGGAGGCTTAGGGCTCCAATAGCAGGCCACTCAAGATTTACCTCTCTGACACCTGTAAACCTTATTTTCATGGAGCTGGCTTTGTGAACAGGGGCATTGTCATACTGGGACAGGTTTGGGTCTCCTAGTTCAAATGAAGATAAAAAAATTAAAGCTATTGCATATAAAGACACCCTATACAACTGTGTTCTTCCAACTTAACTTAAATGATTTAAGATCGAACATGGGGAATTATTACATATTATAAGCTCTTAAACACATTAAATAATTGAATAAAAGACATTAAAATATGTAAACAGTAGTAATAATCTAATAGTACTGTCCCTACAATGGCTTTGATTTGACAGCCTCATAATCAAAGACAGTGCCTACTTCAAGGATGTAGGCACCTTAATCACCTTAATTAAAGTGAGCTACAAGTGTAAATATTGACATAGCATTTAAACTGAAGTCACTGATTTGGCTTAGGACAGAACTCTGTTTACAAAGATTTTCTAACCAATACACACAATTATACTGCCACTGTTAGGGAACCTAATTCTATCAGGATCTTAGAGTGTATTTCAGCCCCCTCCTACTCATCTTGACTATGGTATGCTAATCTCCGTTTTTGTTCACATGAGTGCTATTTTTAAGGTTCGCCGTTTTTAACTACTCTCGGCTTTACACCACAATGTTCATTAGTGTTATGAAATTCTACACCAACAGCTGCTAGACCTGTCATTAATGTTACTAATGGGATAAAGGGCTTGCACTGCAATAGTATGAACATCACAGTATTGTATACAAATCCATAAAGGGTAAAGTCATAGTTAAGGGATCAAGTCCTTTCAGACAACTCTTACATTATTATAATGCATGACTAAGAGTGACGAATTTGATTCTTATGTGTTTTAGTATCATTAGATATTAAAGTGGTAAATGTATTTTGATAGTGAAGTGGTTATCAGGGTTGGAGTTCGACACCCAACAACTCACAGTTAGATCTGACAAAACATGCTTTTTAAAAAATTGCTGTGGCTGGTAATCAAAGTATAGAACAACCCTGATGAAATGAATACATGCTTGAATGAAAAAACACACATTAAATGTCACTGTCAACAAATTATTTTAGATAAAAATAAATAAATAAACAATGATAATTGGTATTTATTCTTCTGAATCAGATCTATTGAGCTACCAAGCAACTCAAGAACTATGAAGATGGATTTGGACTGTGATTAATATAAACTAATAATAAACAATATTTTATTAATATTAATATATATCATACAATGGCTTAGTACTATTTGAATGAACAGTTCTGGAAGGTGGTAGCTCAGTGGTTAAGGCAATAGAATCTGGACCAGAAGGATGGATTCAAATCCAATCACCACCAAGCTTCCACTGCTAAGCCCTTGAGCAACGCTCTCAACCCTTAACTGCTCACTTGTAAGTTGGTCTGTTTAAGGGTGTCTGCCAAATGCTATTTAAGCACTCATCACTAAACAGTACACCTCAAAAAAAAAAACATGAATGAACATTGGGTGTTGCTCAGATAAGGATGGGTTCCCCTTAAATCTGGTTCCTTGCAAGGTTTGTTCCGCATACTATGGCAGGAGGTTTTCCCTTGCCACTGTTACCACTGGCAGAATCAGTAGAGATAGACTTATAGGCACAAAACTTATTGGTGCTTACATATAAATTCATGTTTTATAACCTTTTTTATCTCTGTAAAGCTGCTTTTTGGCAACACCCATTGTTAAAAGCTCTATACAGATAAATCTAAATGAATTTAGTAATTATATATATATATAAAAAAAAAATTATATTTAAACTCTCCCACTCTGGAAGGTTTGACTAAATCACATCTGAGTTCATGTCAAATCATGCTGATCTGTGATGGACTGACATCCCATCCAAAGTGTATTCCTGCATCCCTAACAGTGTACCTTTGGAAAGGATCAGCATGATTTGGCATGAACTTAGATGTAATTTGGTTAAACCTTCCACAGTTAAAGAGTTGTTGGACAGAAGATGCTACTGTTCCTCTGTCTGATGCTACTGTTCCTCTGTCTTTTTCCTTATAATAAGAGAGAAAAAGAGAACGAAAGCTACAGTTCAAACTTACTGTTCAGAATTATTAACCTTATTAAATAATCTGTGTTATAATAGTTATAACATCATGAATGATAATTTGTTGTCCAAGATGGAGCCAGTACATGGAGTAAATTTGTTAATATTTGTAGATTACACTCACTCACACAGCATTTTGAAACTAATTAGCAAGTTTTAATTATTTAACTGATGTAGTGGTTTGAGGTTAATATTTACTCAAAGTTTTTTTTAAGAGCCAAGTGTCTTTAAGTACCGAGAGTCAAGTGTGTTTAAACATTAGTTTATATAGTGAGAATGTAGTGTTTTTCCTTAGACTATGTGTGTTGCAGCTGTCTATATTATTCCTGTCAACCTCACTCTCTTTACTATGTAATGGTATCATGGGAAGTCCACTCTGGCTTTCGGTGGTCTATGAAAAAGACCACATTTAATGTGCTTGATGCTTCAGTTTTTGAGCTCAACTTAGTGGAAAAAAGCGATAGATATAAAGGTTGTTCATAAGATGCAAATGAAATCCCAACATGTTTCTTACTGCCAGATTCAGTGAGCTTTAAACATAATATGAGACAAAAAAGCATTTTAAACTAAATCGGTATAAAATTAACATTAAATGTTTAAATTTTGGCTTTTGAAATTGCAAAGAAATTGCAAAGAATAAAATCTAATGCTAAAACAAGATAAACAATTTTGTTCTGAATCTCTAGACATGTACTAATATAAAACTAATAAACTTAAATTAAAAAAATTAAACCAAAGTCCTGGTGGTATACCAGGTACTGTTGCAAACTCACAGCTACATCATGGCCCTGGTACCATCCTGGGCTAATATTACTGTCTATACGGAGTTTCCCTTCACGAACTCGACCTGCGTCAACAACACTTTGGGCACTCTTCTGCGTTGTCCATGCTCTGAATCATGTGTGCAATCAGTCCAATAGAAAGCGCGCCATCATCGGCAGGGTGACGTTATGTCCAGGATGATACAAAAGGCACATGAAGTGAAACCAGTGCTAGCTTCTGTTTGTTCAGGAAGCACTCTGTGCTGTTTTTATGGTAAATGCCAAATAAAAATCTCTGCGATTCTGCAGACACAACCGCTCAACCAGTCCTTTCAGAGATGGTATTAGAAGTAGTGGCCCATGCCGTGGCCATTCGTGAGATAGATTAGCCCACTAGTCAGTAGAGCTCGCCCCTCCAGTAAGTTTAACAAACACTTTATTTACGCCGGTGTCTGCCCCTTTTCTCTGACAAACTTTTCTTTGTCTTGAGCAAAGCCTTATTTGGCCCACTCCTTGAGTCCTAAGATGTCACTATTTGCTAATATAGTCCGACTTAAAAGTGTGGTTATGGTTATTGACAGTACCCCTGGTTGTAAATATGCTGACTAGCTATCTCTCTCCAGCGTACCTGTCATCTCTAAAAAACTCCGGCGCTGCCCACCAACTATGCCTCTTCGAACTACTTTGATGCAGGTGGGCAAGGCTTATGCCTTAGCAGGTCAAGCCGCAGGCTGTCTGCACACCATGCTGTGCTGCAGACCTATAAGGCTGACCTGTCAAGTCAAGTCAAGTCAAGTTTATTTCTATAGCACTTTTTACAAGAGACATTGTCTCAAAGCAGCTTTACAGAAATCAACAGTCAAGTTGAATGGTGTGCATTTATCCCTGATGAGCAAGCCGTGGTGACCTGCTACGGAAGCGTAATGCTTAATGAGCCCGAGCAGGCTCTGGTCATGGAAATAGAAGTAGATACTTTCTTGTAAAAGAAGGCCATCGAGGTGCGAGTCTTATCCTGGTGGTGCCCGAGTACGCTTTGGTCATAAAACACAGGACTGAAAGTTCCTGAGCTTTTCTTTCGGGGCCAAAGCTTACTTTTCGTTTGGTCTTGCCCTCTCACACTGCACCTTCACAAAGTGTGTGGATGTGACGCTGCTCCCGCTGACAGAACTGGGGTTAACGCTGAATGGCAAGAAGAGTGTGCTTTCTTTATCACAGAGAACCACATATTAAGCATTCTATGGGATTCTGCTTGTGTTGAATTCATCCTGGTGGCAATCAATAAAGTGAGGAAAGGCCACTGTGAAGATCACTGTGAAGCAGTTTCAATGTGCTTCCAATTGGGTTCTCCTGAAGGGGCAATCCACTCCATATGATCAAGGTCACGCTGTGAGCCCTACGTTCCTTAGATGTATAGAGAAATTCCAGGGTTCTGTTTCATTGCCCTGTGTTTTGAGTTCCTGTCCATCGCATAACGTCATGAGTTGTCGTTTTGCCCAAGGCCTCTGGGGAAGGCCCAATAAGATGTGGCACATTAATTGCCTAGAGATGCTGGCTGTGCTTTGAGCACTAAAACATTTTTTTCCAGACCTCAGAGGCCAAAATGTGTTGATCTGTACGGACAACACTTTGGTGGGTTCGTACAACAACCACCATGGGGGTCTGCAATCTTGCCTCCTGTAAAAGTTGGCATGTCAGAGGGATGCCTACATCCTATGTTTCTAAAATTTAGATGGTTTGGACATGTGCAGAGGAGGGACATGGGGTATATCGGTAGGAGAATGCTGAGGATGGAGCCACCAGGAAGGAGGTAAAGAGGAAGCCAAGGAGTAGGTTTATGGATCTGGTGAGGGACGACATGCAGGTAGTTGGGTTGAAAGAGGCAGATGTAGGGGACAGAGGGGTATGGAGACGGATGATCCGCTGTGGCAACCCCTAATGGGAAAAGCCGAAAGAAAAAGAAGAAGAAGTAGATCAGGTATGTACACAGTATTAAATATTATTGCAGGCACATATTATCTGTGATATGAAATCATTGGCTTATACCAAAAGGTGCCTAAACCTTTTCCTATAAGAGGCCAAAAATCAATCTTGATTTAGGGCCATGGATGGAAAGTAAATTTTCCATGAAAGTAAATATACTTACTTAGATACTTCGAAAAAGCTTTGTTATTTAATGGAAACAAATATTGTATTTTTTCAAAACATCAGAAATATTTGTCTTGTCATTTGCCACTGTTTCAATGATTAGCTGATTTTTTAATGCCACAATGCATGCTGTACCGTCACCTTAAATTACTAATGTAAATAAAATGCAAAGAAAAGTCAAATTTATTAACATTTTCTATATTTAATTCTAGTTAAAAATTTTGGCAGCTTTACAATTATTAAAAAAACATTTTGTTTTTCTGTTTTCCACTTCTGATATATGGCATGGCAGACCAAATAAAAATTAAATATGGGGATACTTAAAAAAATTCCAAAGTATCTTGTTCAGTTCTATGAACTTTTTGTTTTTCTTGTTGCTGACCTAGTTTCTGTTTCTGTTCACACTATTGTCTAATCCCATTTATTCCTGTTTGTTGACTGACCTCATTCTGTTTAACCACCGTGAGGTTTTATTGTTTTCTGGCCTATATTATTAAATACATTATACCTGCACTTGCATCTGCTTTCCCTCATCTTATGGGACACTTACAAAATACGAAAATAGTGTATGGTAAATGATATGCCATTTCAGAAGCCACAAATACAGCTATTGGTTTAAGAGTAAAAAATAAATAAATAATTATATATATATATAT
>MU591762.1:3250621-3288519 GCA_024362625.1 Silurus asotus
GGGGGTGGGGGTGAGGGGGGTATTGTTTGTTTGGGTAATTTTATTTTATTTGTACAGCAAACAATTTCACAAAGAAGATTTGCAGAAATAAATAAAAACACAATATCACTATAATTACATTTGTAAGTTATAAGTCCCGATAAGTTTATCCCTAATAAACCAGCCAGAGCTTTATGTCATTTGTAATTCCACGACTGAAGTAAAGTGCAATATTAACTACATATTTGGGTTCCTGTAACCAAATGTTTATGATTTCTGTCTCACACATTTTATACAATATACTACACATGTTGCTTATCTTGATTAGCCTGAATGAGCGTAAAACAAAAGAGATGGATGTTGACTTCAGCAGGAAATGTAGTAATAACTTCTCACTGAACTTTAACAGATCCTCCATTAAGATTGTAGTAAACAACACATTCCGTTTTTTTTTCCTGGCAGAGAACCTCACCTGGTCCCTCTACACCAGCTTCAAAGGAAACAACAAAGAAAGCCCAGCAACATCGCTACATTTTGAGAAAGCTTAGGAAGGTTTAGGTTCCACCACACATTCACCTTCCACCTCACAACATTCACATAACAGAGGGACCACCGAAAGATACGTGAGCAGCTGCATAACTTCCTGGTTTGGAATTTGCACTGCCTCAGATTGCAAAAAAGTGCTTCCTATTTGTCACGTACATTTCTTTTTGCAGCAGTGTAATTCTTTTTATTTATTTATTTATTTATTTTTTGCAGATTCCAGTAGGTCCCCTGGTGGTCTAGTGGTTAAGATGCAGCGCTCTCACTGCTGCGACCTGGGTTCGATTCCCGGTCAGGGAACCATCCCCAGCCACTCTCAGTGCCGGTCCCAAGCCCGGATAAATTGGGGAGGGTTGCGTTAGGAAGGGCATCCAGCGTAAAACATGTGCCAAATCAAACGTGCGGAAAATCCGCTGTGGCGACCCCTAACCGAGAAGCCGTTAGTTAGTTAGTTTTTGCATATTCCAGTGATGTTTGGAAGATGGGATCAGAGCGCAAGCTCAGCCATGATACAGCAACCCTGAAGCACAGAAAGTTAAGGGCCTTGCGCAAGGGCCCAAGGTGCCATCCAGCAACCAGCCAATAAAACAATTTGCCACCCTTCTTTTCCCACTGATGATGTCACTCTGCCTCCCTTGTTAGCTGAGATCTTTGAACAGCTTTTTTTTCCAGTTAAGGATGCCACGCCTCATAGCTGTCTGTCCGAGGACAGGACTCCACCTTCCTGCTCGACTGAGGATGTTGCTCTGCCTCCTTGCTTTGCAGAGACTGTCACTCCTCCCTCTCACCTTGCTGAGATTGTTGCTCCTCCTTCTCACTTTGTGGAAATTGTTGTTTTCTCCTCTGGGGCAATCATGTTTTTTGCTTGTAGGCTTGTCGAGTCAGGGGTATCACCTCTGGCTGTCCATGTCCTCCTGCATCTATTATTTACATAGGGTTTTCATGAATCAGTACTTTTACTTTTAATTCTTAAGTACTTTTAAAAGCAAGTACTTTTGTACCCAAGTAGAAATGTAAAGTGGCTTCAGGTATGCTTTGTCCAATATTAAATAGTTTCAAAGACAGTAATAGACTAGATCAATTTGTCTGACTAAAAATCAAAAACCTCATTGTTACCATAAGATGTTAAGTATCTGAATCTAATCTCGACAAAGTGAGGGAAAAAAATCTGTAACACTGTATTCCGCTACTCTGACTGTCCCAATTGTCTACTAAAACAGAAAATAATGAAAGCGAACAGGATGGTGGTGTGACAAACAGATGTCTCAGTAAACCCCTTCTCACTCCTTCTTTCTGTCCTTCATTGCTCAGAATGAACAGCTCTATTCTTTGCAGAGGAACATCATTCAGAACAAGAATGAGCAAGAGCAAGAAGGCCCGGGTAATATTTCAGGACAGGAGACAAAGCGAGGAAGGCATAAAGAAAAAAAAATAAATGTCAGTGCAGTACAGAGAGTCTCTGATCCCAATCAATATGTAGATATTTCCAAGTGTTTTGTCTTTTCAAGCGGGTTTTTCAAGCATAACTGTGGAATGTGATGGAGGGAGGGTGAAATGCTCCCATGCTCCACACAAAAATGACTTTTTTCCACAAACAATCAGTCTCAGTGTTCAGGCGTATAGAGAACACGGACATTACACTGATCGGCATCTTAATTAGTCGCTTCACAGGGGAAAATCTCGCTTCTGGGAATTTACAGAGACTATTTATATGTCAGTCAATAGAAAGACTATTTTCCAGACTAGGTTTATTTCGGTACAGATGTATAAGGCTCACTTGTGTTTAAACATATTATATTTCTGTAGTGCGAATGCTGTAAAATGTATATTCACAACCACTAAAACTTCATATTTTAATTAATATTAGGAGTATTTGTGCATATGCTTATCTTAAGCTTTCATAAGCAGTCTTTCCGGGTCAAAAATTATGACAGGACCGTCAAAGGAAACTCTGTAAACACACTTCAAGGAATGACATCAAGGAATTAATTCAGAATAGACAAAAACAATATAATGTCCAATTGAAGGTGGAGAAATGCATCATTCATCCTGTTATTATTATTATTATTATTATTATTATTATTTGTTTTATTAGTAGTAATAGTAGTAATATCAGCAATAAAAGCAATAGTAATAATATTAGCATAGTAGCAGTAATAGTAATAGGAAAATTAATAATTGTGTACTTCTAATCTAGTCTTTGCAAGTGGATATCAGTAAAGAATCAGTTTGGGCACATTTTTTTGTCATTTTCTTTTTATGATGTCAGAAACAAGCTCTAAGGCAGTGGTTTAAGGTGAGTGTGTGATACGTTTGAAATCAAAATAACAGATGCCAGTTTGAAACTTTCCTTACTTGCTAGCAAAACATTAGTCAAGTAGTGTTTGTGTAAAAGAAACACTTTTACTCACTAATCACTGTGTTGGAGAAAAGTGAATGAGGCAGTGCAGTGAATAAAGGTGTGTTCATATCTGCAAAAAATGAACATTCGGTGCAACCCAGACGAGAATGGGTTCCCTCTTGATTCTGGTTCCTCTCAAGTTTGCTTTCTTATGCCATCTCGGGGAGTTTTTCCTTGCCACAGTCGCCACAGGCTTGATCATCAGGGACAAACTTACACTTATAAAAGAACATATTCATTTTTATCAACACATTATCTGTGTAAAGCTGCTTTGAGACAATGTTCATCGTTAAAAGCGCAACACAAATAAAAATGAATTGAATTGAATTGTGTTTGTGTTTCTTAACTGTAAATAGGCCTCATTAATGTGTTTGAAAAAATATATGGAAATTTAGTCCAGGGTTTTTGCTGAGTATTCTCTTACAATGTTCACACTTACACACTTTGATAGTGATCATGTGCCCTTCTGCTTTTTTATTCTGCTTAATTGTTCCTAATTCCTTCACCTAATTCATTAATTGGAAACCACTCACTGCTCAATTTAATTATTAAATTCAAATGGAACTTAATTGAATTGAATGTTTTATATATATATATATATATATATATATATATATACAGTAAAACCCTTTTGTACGAGCAACTAATAGTACGAGTAAATGGAGATATGAGTAACATTACTCACAAAATTTTACCCGATTTCACGAGCAAATTTCGAATTACGAGGTACGAGCCCCGCTTTCGGCCGAGGGTTGCATCAGTTGCTTAGTTGATGACGTATCGCTCGGTCGCTCTTGTCGTTCAGTGTAGCAAAAGCTTGACTTTTTTAGTGTTATATTTTTATTTTACTGGAATCTTGAAAAATGTCTGAATGTGTGAAAACAAAAGTAAATAGAACTACCATGGAAACCATAAAGGTTACGAGCGTGATGCGCATCTTACACTCGCAGTCAACCACTACCACACGAGTAAGTGTTAAATTATGTTTACATTATGGTAATATGCGGTGTATTTGTTTGTTAAAATAGTCTACAAATACTTTTTAAGTGCAGAAATAAGCGATCCAATGAGGTCTCGGAACGGATTAAATCGCTTTTACATTCATTCTTATGGGGAAAATCTGTTTGAACGTACAAGCAAATGGACCTACGAGCAATTTTCAAGTTCAAATTATACTCATCCAAACGGGGTTTTTTGAATTGTAGCTGACACCACAAAAAACAGAATAGTAAATAAACAGAATCTGCTTTTCTACTATACATGGTCAAGATAATAGCAGAATAGATTAATCATTACTCACAGCAAACTTGCTGGAAATGACTAACTCTACATTTCATTCATGAGAAAAAAAATGCAGAGAGAGACGGAGAGATCTGACATCTTTCCTTTTCCTCGCCCTGATACTTAGTCAGAGACATGCTGCATTGATTATAAAAATAACCACTGAGGTTAGGTTTTCCCTCAATGTACTGACTCACACATTCACATGCACTGGATACACACTTCCCATCTGTTAGCGACTGGACACATCTGTATCGAGTGGGTGTGTTCATGCAGTCACACCAACCAGCCTCTCAGCTCTACTTGACCGTGGCCATTATTCACCCACACATCCACACACCCACACCCACACCCACACTTTCAGTTCCTCTTAATTATCAGAACATCATGTTTCAGAGTCACAAGGACATTTTGCAAATAAATACATAATACGACATACTAAAATACAAACTCCAGAAAATGAAAATTATCAGGAGTCCACCAATAGAAGAACACATAGGCAGGGCTTCAGGCATTTATGGTAATGTATAAGTAGGGATTAGGTTTATTTATTGATGTATTTATGTGTTTAAAAATGTATTCATTTGATTATATATCAATACATTTATTGATTTGTTTATATTAGGAAAGATATTAGGCAAAGTTCATTCATTTATATATCTGCTCAAAAGAAGGAGCCTGTCTCTAAAAATAAAAAGAAAACATAATAAATGCATTTTTAATAAGTAATATATAAAGAAATTATTGCAGATCTTGTATTACACTGATATCATTTACATTTACAACATTTGCCAGACCATTTGCTAGCTTTAGGGCAGCTAATAGTACCAAAGAAATGATCTTAAAACATATTTTCTTCTTCTTCTTCTTCATTTTTAGCTGCATGATAATTAAACTTTTTGCTGTGCCTGCCCTGATTGTGACATTACTGACTAATGCATACATGAGCACTTCACATATGCGAGCACTGAGCACTGGAACACTCATTTAAAATCTACAAAAATCTACAATCCATTAGTCATGTCCAGATTTTTTCATAATTGTCCATTTGACTAGGTCAGCTGTACTCGTGCTCTCCTTTAAAAAAAAAAAATGCAATAAATTAAACATAATATAACAAAACTTAAACATAAAACATATAAGAACAAGAAGCATAAAGAGAGCTAGAGAAAATGATGTCCTGGAGTATTTACACAATTGATATATTGCATTTATGCATTCACATTTGTACAGTATATCGAAGTAAATCTCAACTACAGCTCACTAGTGTGCATTATGTTAACTATGTCTGCACCACAAGTGCAGGTTTATTAAGTCACATTTCATGGTGCTCATGCAATACACACCTGTTTTTAGACGCAAGCATGTAACCAAATAGCCACATCAGTTTTACTATATGCGAAACATGATATCATGACATTTTACAGTGTCTCATGGCTATGAATTCCAATCTGAGTGTCCCTGCTGGACAGTCTTCCAGTGTGTGTGTGTGTGTGTGTGTGTGTGTGTGTGTGTGTGTGTTTATGTGTATGAACCATTCTGCTGGATGACTCACTCTTTCCATAGCTGATGATGTTCCAGAAGGAATTATTACACGGAGCATGCCACTGTGTGCTGCTGATCACACGTCTCAGGTTGCCTGCAGTGACACAGGCCGAACTGAAAGGGGCGCTGTCACAACCCTTGAGTGCTGGATAAGCGTGCAATACTCTAAAGTATGTACCTCTACATATGGACTTCAAGCATAACAAACGTTCTAACACAAGTAATAAGAATAGGTTTTGCTGTAGTTCGACACCAAGCATTGATAAACCTTAGGGGTGCACAAACTTTCATTCTCTACTTAAACTGTTGATATTTGCACATGTACCATAAATGCAAAATCCCCTCTGTAAGACATAACTTCCCAAGAAACATTTCTATTTGTAAGTGTAATGAAAGGTCTCACACCTTTATCCTGCTATTCTGGGTTAATCATGGCACAGGAAATCCTGTACGTGTAGTATCAAACTCTGTATAAACTGCAGGTCAAAAGGTGAAGCCCAGAGAGAAAGGGTGTGTTTGAGTTCTCCAGGAAATATCCAGGTAACAATACCATTAGTGCAAAAACAAGGCTATCTCAAATCGACTTAGTGCACAGAGTAGCCTCAGTGTAAGATGGTCTCTTATTATCAGTTATACATAAACATTTAAGCCGTGTGCAATTTTTTTTTGGACTATTATTTATTGATGTAAATGCAAAAGTAGAGGTGGAAATGGGACAGTACACAAAATACAGTACAGTGTAATATAGTATAGCATAGCATACTATAGTGTTATAGAAGCTGTGTACTATAGCATTGTATGGTTTAGTACAGTACAGTCAAACATACTATACAATAAAGTAGTATAGTAAATTACAATACAGTAATAATATAGAAGATAACATAGTATTGTATAGTAAGGTAAAACTTAGCATAGTATAGAACAACATAATAAAGAACAGTATAGTATTTTGTAGCATACCAAAGTGTAGTAGAACGTAGCACAGTGTAGTATAGCTAAGTGAAGGTTAGTACAGTACAATAGTAAAGTGCAGTTTAGGATAGTATTGTATAATATAATATAATATTATATAGTGCAGCATAGCATAGTACAAAATAGCATGATACAGTAAAGCATATAAATCTTAGCATAGTACAGTATAGTATAATATTGTGTAGCAAAACATAGCATGGCATATATGTTAATTATGCATCCGTATAATGTTGCTTTATGGTGCAACGTTTACACATAGTATAGTATAGTATAGTATAGTATAGTATAGTATAGTATAGTATAGTATAGTATAGTATAATCTAGCAGAACATGCTCAGTGGTTCAGGTTCTGGGTTTCTGACTGTAAGGTATTGCAAAACTGCCACTCTTGGGACCTTGAGCAAGGCCCTTAACCCTCGGTGCTCAAGCGGCACTGTAACATAGCTGACCCTGCGCTCTGACCCCAGCTTCTTGAAATCGCTGGGATATGCGAAGAAATAACAATTTCCCTATAGGCTCAGTAAAGTATTCTTTAAAATAAAGTTATTGCTTAGCTAATAACATATTCTCTATGCCAAACCCCCTACTACAGTAATACATGATACTTGATCTGTTTTCTTAGCAACAGCAAATAAAATTCATTCATTAGAAAAGGCAGTGCAGTGGAGTGCAATTGAGGGGTGGGGTGAGCAGGCATGGGGCATGAAAGACACTTTTGTGCATATTAATGTTAAGAGTCTGTTTTGTCCTTTTGCTTGTACTTAATATTTTATTCTCTAGTTTAATATAGCATGATATAATGTAAAATTAAGCTCTAGGAAAATTTTAATGAATGTAAATAAATGATTTCAATACAACATTTCGAGTGTGTCTATAAAGTACAAAGTTGACACGGCTGTCTTGATGTTCTTTCTGTACGATGTGCATTGTTAAATCCTTTAAACATTGCCTTTCGTTTCATTGTGGTTTTAATAGCATTGTTCATGTAAAGACTTTATGATCTGTTGCTATGTTTTAAAACAGAACTGAGCCAGTTATGCTCTCTGAGTTGCCAGCACACCTACATCAGAGAATACCAGCAGACAATGGCTGCCATCATTATGCAGCTCTAGTGCGTCTCTGTGTGTGTTGTTACGGGCAGTCAGTTCAGTAGTCTGCTGTATTGTGAGGAGGCGAGATGCCAGGCTTGGTGGCTGCTGCCCCCTTGCCCCCGCTCGGCCGTGCCTCGGCTGGAATGTGATGACTGGCGCAGTGAACAGAGCCATGCATTCATTCTGAGCAGGACTGGGTTTTGGCTCGTAATTTACTGACACACACACACGCCTGCTAGACATGCGCTTTTTGGAGGGTTTATAGTGACCCTTCTCACTGCTGACATCTCTAAATTAATCTTCCATTGACTTAAGCGATCGGATTACGTTTTACTAAAACATGGTTGTGAAATGTATTGTACCCCATGCAAATTTTTAACAAAAAAAATAAAAATAAAAAAGGAATAGGGATTATACACACACACACACACACACACACACACACACACACACGTACATCTTAATAAATTAGAATAACATTAAAATGTTATTTTTATTTTAGTAATTTAATACAAAAAGTGAAACTCATTATATAGATTATTTACCCAGACTCATCACACAAGTGTTCATTTCTTTTAATTTTGATGATTTTGGCTCACATTTAACGGAAAAAACCCTAAAAATTGTAATACTTAATAAGACCATTAAAAAATAATATTTTTTGTGAATTGTTGGCATTCTGGAAAGTATGTTCATTTACTGTATATGTACTCAATACTTGGTAGGGGCTCCTTTTGCTTTAATTACAGCCTCAATTAGGCGTGGCATGAAGGTGATCAGTCTGTGGCACTGCTGAGGTGGTATGGAAGCCCAGGTTTCTTTGACAGAGACCTTCAGCTAATTTTTTGGTCTCTTGTTTCTCATTTTCCTCCTGACAATACACCATAGATTCTCTATAGTGTTCAGTTATGTTGAGTTTGATGGCCAGTCAAGCACACCAACACCATGGTCATTTAACCGACTTTTTGTGCTTTTGGCAGTGTGGGCTGCATCTCTATAAATCTGGTCAGCAGAAGGAAGTATGAAGTGCTCTAAAACTTCCTGGTAGACGGCTGTGCTGACCTTGGACTTAATGAAACACAGTGGGCCAACACCATCAGATGACACGACTCCCCAAACCACCACTGACTGGGCAAACTTTACACTAGTTGTACCTCACCTCTCTTCTTCCAGACTCTGGGACCTTGATTTCCAAATGAAATGCAACATTTTTTTTCCTTTTATCCAAAAAGACGACTTTGGCCCACTGAACAACAGTCCAGTCTTTTTGTCCTGTGACACCTCTGACATTGTCTCTGGTTTAGGAATAGATTGACACAAGGAATGTGTCAATTGTAGCTTAGGATACGTATGTGCATGGAGGCTCTTGAAGCACTGACTCCAGCTGCAGTCCATTCTTTGTGAATCTCCCCAAATTCTTAAATGGGCTTCATTTCACCTTTTTCTACCACATTTTTTCCTTCCAGTCAACTTTTCATTAATGTGATTGGATACAGCACTCTCTGAACAACCAGTTTCTTTAACGATGACCTTTTGTGTCTTACCCTCCATGTGTCAATGATCGTCTTCTGGACAACTGTCAGGTCAGCAGTCTTCCCCATGATTGTGGAGCCTGAACCAGACTGAGACACCATTTAAAGGCTCAGGAAACCTTTGCAGGTTTTGGATTTAATTGGCTGATTAGAGTGCGACACCATGAGTCTCCATTATTTAACTTTTTCACAATATTCAAATTTTCTGAAATACTGCATTTTCATTTTCCATTAGCTGTAAGCCGAAATCATCAAAATGTAAATAAATAAACTCACTTATGTGATAGGTTACTAAATTAGTGGACATTGGAATTAAAATGTGTTTTTTTGACCCAAAACATAATCATTGAGTCTGATTTATTTGACACACCACTGAATGATTCACCTTCTATTTTTTTGGTAGTATTTGCCAACAACAGAACACTGGCCAATGTATATGGTTAAAGATAAAATGGAAAAAGTGATCATCAGGAGCGAAAGTGATGTTCCATTGTTCCTGAGTCCATCATTACTAATCACTTTACACCAATAACACATCCTCCCTCATGTACACAGGATGTTATCAAGCAGCTTTTTTATTCTTCTTGAATAAGAGGTGGGTTTAGAGTGTCTAGTGATTTCTGGATGCACAATCAGAACACAAACTTGATTCACACTTCCAAAAAAAAAACATCCAAGACACCAACTCATGAAGGCAAATATTTACTTTTTGTACCATTCATCATCTAAAAGCTGAATATAGACAATCTAATGCACTCATTAAACATTACAATGCACTGCAGGAGGTTCATGTTTGAATAATTTAGCCTGAGGGATATTCAGTGCTCACATTAGAAATAATAGGCCACGATTTTTTCAACACATCTCAATCAGCAGTCACTTCCTGCAGGTAGTTGTCGGGTTGGCATAAAAGATCTTGTGAGGCTTCAATAGAGCTCGGACGTCAAACCTATTGAACACCTGTGGGAGGAACTGGAACACTGACAGCACCCCAGGCCTCCTCAACCCACCTACATCAGTAACTGACTTTACTAATGCCGTTGTGGCTGACTAAGCATAAATCTTCACAAGCAAACTCCAAAATCTAATGGAACAACTTTCCAGAAGTGTAAAGGTTATTTTACCAGCAAATAGGTGCCAAGTGTAGAAGTGGATGTTTAAAAATCACATAGAATATTATATTGAGGTGTCCACAAACATATATATAGTATGTGCTTATCATCACAAGGTTCCCAGGGCCTTTAGAAGAGAAACAGGCCCACAGCATCACAGATCCTCCACTTTACTTCACGGTGGGCTTGAGGTGCTTTTCGGCATACTCATCTTTTGTTTTACGCCAGACCCACTTAGAGTGTTTGTTGCCAAAAAGCTCAATCTTAGTCTCATCTGACCAAAGCACACAATCCCAGTTGAAGTCCCAGTGCCTTCCAAACAGCTTGTTGGCATGTAGAGAGCGTCTGATGGTTGTTTTGGAGACTCTGTGACCCCAAGATGCCACTCTTTGATGCAATTCTGTGACGGTGAGCTTTTTTACTTCTCTTACCATCCTCCTCACTGTGCGTTGTGGCAAGATAAACTTGGGACCTCTTCCAGCCTTGTTTGTCACTGTTCCAGATGTTTTAAACTTCTTAATGATTTCTCTGACTGTAGATACCGGAAAGTTAAGGCGAGTGGCTATTTTCTTGTAGCCATTGCCTGACTTATGAAGGTCGACACACATCTGCCTTACTTGAATGGTGTGTTCTCTTGTCTTTGCCATGTTGACAAATGGGTAAGAGAATTAGGCCTCTGTGTCACGTCATATTTATACCCCAGGGAAACAGGAAATCATGAATTACAAAGTTATGTACTTAAATGAAAGGTTGGATTTTTCTCTTTTTTTGCATTTGGGTTCTATGTTGTTTTAAAAAAAAATAGAATTTTTAGAAGTCCACGACCACAACTCAAACAGGGGTGCCAATAATTGTGGAGGGCACTGTATATAGTCAAGTTGGCTTAAAAGAAAAAACTCTGAAATATGAAACTCTTAACACCAGACGTGTGCATCTTGTCAAAAGTCCACACGTTTCGGAATATATTTAGTCGTTTTATTAAAGTATGGAATGTAGCAGGCATGCGTTTAGATGACGCAGTTGCATAACTGCGAGATTCCTTACCCCAATAAGAACAGCACTCACACTTAATACTCACACTGCAAGCTGTTGAATCTAACAAGCCTGGATCTGGAAGGTTATTAAAAAAGGTTGTTAACCATATGCAAATTATTTCTCATAACTCAACTACACTGTGCAATTTAAGTTTACATATAAGAGTTTAGAAAAATGTAAACACTTGTGAAATACATGATTTATAATATATTACAAGAAGTAACCAAAAACAAGGTGGTGGTGGTTGGAGACCACTCTGTGCCGCTCAGGATGGTTCCACATGAACATCTCAAAGATGAAATTACAGAGCAACTAAAAAAACTTTGATAATGAATTTGGACTGTAATAAATATAAACAGTCTACTACAATTGTTTAGGACCACTGGTTGCACAAACACTTAAGCACCGATCACTGCTGAAGGTTAAATAAACCTACTCTTTTATACAACTTAATAACTGCTTTTATTTTTGTAAAGCTGCTTTAAGACCATATATGTTGACAAATATACAATTATACTGATCAGACATAACATTATGACCACCTGCATAATATTGTGTTGGTCCCCCTTTTGCTGCCAAAACAGTCCTTAACCATCGAGCTTCATAAGCTTTAACTTCTTCAGTGATTTGGGCTACAGGAGCTCGTTTGTTGGATCGGAACACATGTGCCAGCCTTCACTCCCCACGTGCATCAAAGAGTCTTGGCCGCCAATTTCCCTGTCGCCGGTTCACCACTGTTCCTTTATTGGAGCACTTATAAGAGACACTGACCACTGCAGATCTGGAACATCCCACAAGAGCTGCAGTTTTGAAAATGCTCTCACCCAGTTGTCTAGCAGTCACATTTGAGCTCTTGTCAAATTCACTCTATTCTTTACACTTGCCCATTTTTTCTGCTTCTAATTTTGAGGACAAAATGTTCACTTGTTACCTAATAAATAAATCCTGCCCGCTAACAGGTGCCATGATGAAGAGATAATCAGTGTTATTTACTTCACCGCTCTTAATGTTATGTCATAATGTCATGCCTGACTGGAGTATACTATGCTATATAAATATGCTATACAAATAAATATGCTATACACATAAAACTGAATTGATTTGAATTACATGATGAAGACATTTGTGTATCTGTATTACACTTCTATATTTTTAACAGGTTTGAAATTCTTTGTGATGAACCCTCTAGCATGAATCGCACATGAGCCAGTAAGAGAAGAATCTCTGGAGAGGAGGAAATGTGTAAATGTAAAGCACAGTAATATGGCTTACAATAAATAAGCCTTGGGTGTCATTAAGCTTATTTTTATACAACAGGCAAATAATTTTCTTATTTCTATAAAAAGTCTCAAAATAAGCAAAATGTATCAGCCAAACCGAATAAGACTGCATATTCAACTCACGATGCAGTGAATGAGGCTTCTTTTCAATGGCTTTTTCCGTACTGTGCATGTTGCTATGTTAATTAACGAAAGCAAATAATAAAAGTGTAATGTGAGAGGAACAATGTGATCTGAAAATGACTACTAGAGAAAAGATGCTGTTTCACTGAGCTAGAACATGATTTTACTCTATTTACCCTCCTGGAAAGACATTTTACCATATTTTGGAGTGTAGTTGTGGAAATTTTGGTTTATTTACCACAAGGGTGTTAGTAAAGTCAAGCACTGATGTAGAGTAAGAAGGCCTGGAGTGCAGTCATTTTTCCAATATATCCAAAAACCTTTAATAGGGATGAGGTCAGAGCTTTTTAACAGATCTTTTACTTTAATCAATGTTAACAATAATCATCATGGAGCTCATTTGGGCTTGTGTCTTATAGTTTAAGTGAAATGGGGAAATGTATTGCTACTGTATCTGCATATGCCTGTCTCAATGCTTTTGTCTATATATTGTACAGTTTATTCATAAACTAGCATATACTAAAGTAATGCAGCTTTTACTAGCTGTAACTGCTTTATTGAAATTACTTTGTTTGCTCACTTAATTCTTCTGATTTTAAAGCTTTGGTTTTCTATATTAATATATTACATTTATTCAGATTTTATTTCTAGTTAAAACAAAAAAAAAACATAGATGGGAGTTGGTTTATAGAAACAGTGTGTTGAGTCTTGCATGATGGACATCATGAGGGCAAAAAGTAAACAAGAGACTGTGGATACTACTGTTTAAACAATCTTTCTTCCTCTCAGACATGTTTTTGGAGTAGGTTTGGCATCATTAAGTAACAGATTCAGGAACCAAGAATGAGAGGTATGTTTAAGCAATCCATCTCCTCTCCACTTAGGTAACGGCTACACCCATGGCATGACTGAAATCCAAGCCGAGCTATGCCGTTCTCAGTCCCCAAGAACCAGATTCTCTGCCTCTCTTTCTCTCTCTCTCTCTCTCTCTCTCTCTCTTTCTCTCTCTTTCTCTTTCTCTCTCTCAGTCTCTGCTCAGCTGAAACCTATCCTGCAGACACAACAAACTGATTTGCCCTCCCACTCACATCATATGACACATCGCTGTACACTCATTTCCCAATTTGGTATGTTCTACTTGATGCTCACGTTTGACCTAAATGCATGGATTAGATTTTTCATATCTGAGGCAACGATTAATTATTTTATTAAAAAATTAGGGAGTGCCATGATCTAAATTCTCAAGGGTGCTGCAAGTTCCAATAGCGTTAATGCTTATGAAAATGCTAAAGGGATTCAGCTCAGCAAGCAGAGTGCTATTGATGCTAGAAGCTCCGTTTTGGCCCCTCACACATGCGTGGCATGCAGTGAGGCAGCCCAGCCAGCTGAAAGACACAGGCTGCAACATATATAGGTTGCTCTAAGGTTACACTCACATTCTAGGTTAAAGTCTTTGGCCTGGAGGACAAACTTTTCCAGTTGGATCGGCATGACTTCATAGGGCAAATCTGAATCAAGAGAGATGAATGTAAAGATATATACATAAATATACATTTTTTTTAATTTTTAAATTTTTATCTTATTTAATTTATTTTGTAAGAGTATTTGCTTTGCTATTCTGATCTTACAATACCAGAAATGACATTAAAACACTAGGTTATGTTGTGTCTCACTGGAAGTTTGAAAATTGATGCACCACACATCCACCAAAATAATCCTTGCCTATTGATGTGGGTTGGCAGAAAGTCATGCTTTGTTATTTTACCTTCTCCAGGAAGGCATTGCGAGGTAAGTGCTCAGAAAACTTGGCTGGAGAACAGCAAAACTAATATGGGTCAGGGAAAAAAAATAAATTTAAAAGAAATACCTCATATGTAGACATATCCTCATGTCTGCTTACATATACTGCAATTTAGATTCTATTTTGTCTATTTAATAAAAGTAATAATTGAATAGCACAGTGGTGTAAAGAATGGAGTTGCAGTTGGGCTAAACCATTCAGAAAAGCTGGCCCAGGCACACATATCTTGTGCACACTCAGGTGCCGGGGGGTGCTGCAGTCATTCTTACTCCACATTTTGCAGTAGTAAAATTTTATGTTTAAACATGATTTCCAGAGCAGTCTTTGGACTCACGCAGCAGCAACAGCTCCGTCGCAGATCTAGGCACCAACACCATCTACACTCCATTATACATTCAGATAAAAAATACAAATAAGTTAATATTGCTGTCTTCATTCTGGAAATTGTCATGGCTGAAATTAGATAAAATTGGCGTGAACATTTTCATACACGGTCATACATGGATTTTTCAGGAGTACATTGGTAGAAATATAATTTCCATCTATAAACATTTAAATTATATGTCAAGTCAAGTTTATTTCTATAGCGCTTTTCACAACAGACTCAGAGTCTCAAAACAGCTTTACAGAAATCAACAGTCAAGGTGCATTTATTCCTGATGACTGTGGCAAGGAAAAACTCCCTTAGATGTTATGAGGAAGAAACCTTAAGAGGAACCAGACTCAAAAGGGGAACCTATAAAACACACCATTAAACACTCCAGGAGGTCCAATGTCAAAACTCCACACATGTAGTGGGATCCAATTGGCACTGGTACGGCTCTAGATGGTACAGGATGTTTGCGAGTTCTGCATCTACTTCTTCAAAGGTCCATAATCTTCATGAGGTGGGACGTGACTGGAGCTGGCCAAACCTCAGGATGCCTCGTGATAGGGAGGATATGTCACAATACAAGGCGAATTCTCAACTACACCTGCTCCAAGAAGGTCTTACAATAAGATAAGATTCTTTGAAACTTTTGATGGTATTATGTGCTGTTTTACAATTTTATTTTAAAGATCATTATTCTGAAATTGTCACAGTCTTCTACAGATTAGTGAAGCTCCGCCCATGTTTACTTTTGAGAGACTCTTCCAATATTTATAACCCAATTATCTCACTGACCTGTTGTCAATTAACTAATTTAGCTGCTAACTGTTTCTCCAACTGTTTCATTTTAATAATAACACTTACTTGTTTGCCCTGTCGTGTTGCAGATCTCAAATTCAAAATAACCTTTTTATCTGAAAATGGAAAATTCCTTCAGTTTGAATATTTCATATGTTTTCTATGTTCTATTGTGAATAAAATATATTATATGAACTGCGACTCTTCTGGGACAATGTTCCACTACCTTTTGGGAGTGTGTTTGTGGAGGTTTTTGCTTATTCAATGCACACTGTCTCAAACAACACAGTCTAACTGCATTTCGTGATATAGTCACAAACTTTACCCAATTAATTTGTGTTAATGGACACGGATTTCCTCTTTTTTTCATGACACTCAGCAGAACTGGCAAATTTTTATCAGCGAATAAGGTAGAAAATATATGGTTAGGGTTAGGGTAAGGGTTATACTGTAATAAATGTATGCCTTTAAATAAACACATCTATTTAATTAACCGGGAGAATATATTTACTGTATTTTGACTGGAAGAACCACAGACGATTGTTTATAATAGCGAGTAGCTTTGCATATGTGAAGCAATTAAAACAAGGATAATATCTCCTGCTTAAATGTTGAGTAATAGTGCTTAATGATTGAAAAAATCAATAACAAACAAGAAAAAAACAATACCGCATTTGTGGCAGAAAGAAAACTTTGGTTGGAGGCACCAAAAATACAGAAAGTCGATCCTCAGTGATTCAAAAAAATAGACTATATGCTGAAATGCTTGAGACTGGACTGTCTCAAACCAGCTTTACAAAGATAACAAGGTGTTTAAGTTGTATAAAACCATTTTTATAAAAAAAATTTTGTTTGCTTATTCACTCAAAAGAGAAATGTTTAAGATAAGATAAGATAAGTTAAGATAAACCTTTATTTGTCCCACAGTGGGGAAATTTCTAATAGCACATCCAGTAGCATCCTATACAGCTGTGTGTCTCCAACCTTGTGGTACCAGTTTTGGGAAGAACTAAAAATGGCTGGTAAAGTTACATGTCCAAACCAAGAGACATGTGACAGTCTGTACTGTATGGCCTTTAGTATTTGTTTTATCAAGGTCTGTCTGAGCAAAATTATAAAGGCTGCAAATAATCATTTGCAAAAGCCAAAGACACATGATCTTTCTTTTTAAGACTGCCCTAAGTCTCTTGACCACACCCCTCTTCGTGATCAGTGTGAAAACTAAGTCGATGCATTGACTGTAATAGGACCTGCGGATGATTGTGGCGTGTTAAATTGCCTTGTATGCGCTTTTCCTGTCACGATGAATGATTGATAAGCACCGTGTAACTCAGCTGCAGCTCTGAAGCGAGGTGACCCACCTGACTCACTGATTCACAGCTCAGATTTCCCTCCACAAGAGACATGATAATCAACAGCAAGCAACAGTAGCCAGGACAACTAACAATGTTCCATCAAAGCCTGGCAGCGTAACAGATCTTAGAGATGATTAGCACAAAAAATGGATGAATAAGTTGGTTAGTTGGTAAAATCTAAGACGTGCAGCATAAATGATCAGCTGTAATGTATACAAAAGTATCTGTTGAAGTGTAAATATAAAGTCTAATGATTAGTCGGTGATGTGGAGTAATCCATTATTCACAAGACCATGTTTGGGTGACTTGTTTGGTCTCTGTTTTCAGGAAGTTAAAGAGGAGTATTTTTTTTTTTTACCCTAAAAGGAAAATAACTTAAAAATATATAATAATAATAATAAAGTTAATTAATTAAAGTGTGTTAATTTGTTTTGTTTCGGTGTTTTTGAAATTCTAATCTTATTTGATATTGCATTTTAAAGAAAAACTAAATTAACCTTGCCTCTCAATAAATTGTATCACATAAATGACTGGATTGCATTATAAGTATTGCTCACACCCTTTGCTCTACATAATTTAGTCTAGCAATTATATGTGTGTCTAATTTGCATTTCATATTAGCAATTAATCATTTTAATGAAAATATATATCATGTAATCTATATATATCATGTAATCTATATGTAATATGTTCACTAAATCTGTCCATTCTTATAATCTACAGTACATGTTCAGCAAAATGTACTATTCCTCTAAACCCTGACAGTTTTATACAATAAACTTAGATCATCTTTTCATACTTGGAAGTGCTAAAGTGCTACTTTAAAGCCCACTTAAAGGATTTTAAACATCACTGATGCTTAGCCAGAGGCAAATATTTGCATCCACCATTCTCACTGAATAGACAGTCATATATCTCTATTATAAAAAAAAAAAAAAATCCAAGCAACAAGACAACAATCAAAACCACGAGACTACAGAAAAATAGGTCGAAGAGACATTTTTGTCACAACCCTCTCTGCCCTCAGACCTGATTTGAAGAAGGCAGCATATGACAATTGGCAGGAGAAAAATGTCAAGAAGAATGTGTGGGGGTTGGGATATGAGGCGGCCAAATATTACGAGCGTGAAAATCCAAAACGATGCCCAGGCAAGATGAAAACCGCTTGAGAGGCAGTTACAGAGGCAACACACTGGCATATTGATTATTAGAGGAAATCTTTTATCAGGTTAACAAAATAGACATAAACCCTTTAGAACAACAGCAGTTTGTTAACTTGCTGTATTAATAGAGAGAAAGAAGAATCCAAAGTGTATGATAGACCATTCTTCCTTCCCTAATGTGCCCATAACTCTGAAACAGAGTAAATCTGGTCTCATTAGATCACATGACCCTTTTCTATTGTTATCGAATCAAGTCTATATTCTCCCTAGAAAACTAAAGTCTTTATTCCAATCAGCATTATTCATAAGTAGTTTTCTTCACATCTGTGGAGCAAAGAATCCCTACAGTTTGCTTCACATGGAGCATGTGGAAATGTTTTTAATTTCAGTATAAAAAAACAAATCCTGATTATTAAAGAATCTTTTTCGACCACATTTCTTTCTTGGAGGCGATTCTCTACTATTGTTCCAAGTTCTAATAAATCATTGGACAGTTCTCAGCTCAGTTTTAGTAGTTTAGTTAATCTCCTTAATTGTTTGCTTGATGCAGACCAATAATTTGACCTTTTTGAAAAAAACAGTTTTAGAATTGAATGTTTTTCATGATTTGTCTTTGGCATGGTTGTTCGAGAACTTATTGCCAATTATTCAATGGAAGGTTCTAACCAATTTGCATAGTTAAATCTAGAAGGTCATTTTTTTGGCCAGATCATTGTACATTATATGAATGTGAGCATGCAAATCTTTCTCAGTTGTAGTTTAGGCTAGCATAGTTTCTACTTTTTGTTTTTTTGGTTATAATCTATGTCTATCCTCATGATTTGAAGTAAAAGTCATGACAAACTTTTTAATAAGATATAATTAGCCAAAAAATAGGCTGCTTTTCAAAAAATGTAATCATATAAAATATCTTATATGAAATCATTGTTACATTCTTGATTTTCATTGGTCGGAATATTGAAGCTTTGATCAGAGCTCATTCCTAGGGATTGGTGAACACTTCACAGCTTATCTTTGTAGTAAACAGAATAATTATTGGCTTATTTAAAAAGAAAAAAAAAAAAGTACTCTTAATGTAATAGAAATTTATTTAACATTTACAAGGGGTGGGTGGATCATTTAATGTTCAGGACAACACAGTTCATAAGCTTTTAATAATTGAAAAATAGAATTGAAAGGCTGGTGAGAAAATAGGTGTTTTCAGCTATTACAACATAAATATATCCAGACATTTTTTATGGGCATTTAACTATGATACAAAAGCATACTGAAGTCATTAAAGAATGTTTATTTGGTAATAAGAGACTGAGATTTGAAAATTCAGAACATATAAAAAACAGGATATTCGTTCAAATCCTGGCTTTTTCTTTGCACATTCCTAATGGGTGTGTGTCCCATCTGTCCTGCTTTCCACATAAAACGCTATAGATAATATAAATACATGCAGCTGTGAACCGTCATACATTCTTAAAGATTCAAATCTTTTTGTGCAACTTATGTCCAGCAAAAACACTGCTTATGTCCATATCTGAGTTGTTTGAACAAGCTGAGAGTGTTAGTTTATCTTTAAGAGAGATGGAAACTCGATACTCGTATGAAGTCTGGCACATGATAAAGAAACACAAATAAAACTTTCAGTAAAAAAAAAATTTAAAATTTAAATTCATTTAATGTAACCAAAATAAAATTGGCTTAAATTATTTCTAACTATTTAATATGGAAACGTTCAAATTATTTACAAAAAGGTGGGATGTTGATAATTAGCTACGTCTAAGAGTGCTCTCCTTTGCAGTGTATGAAAGCAGTCAGAGCGTGTGAGAACAGAGTAAACACACTGGAACAGCAGAGAACCTGTTGCCTCAGCTTTCTTCCACGTTCCTGCTTGGTTAATTTGGCGTGACTGGATTATGGGGTGGCTAATTCATTGGTTGCCGATGGGTGCTAGCTGAAAGAGACTCATGCAGTGTTGCTTACTGGGAGGGCTGGACTGAACTGGCATCCAAATCTCCTGTGTCAGCATTGCATAGAAAAATCAAGCCTGCTGACCTACTGGAACTATTTGGAAATAAATTGTTTCATACAGCAGATACAATCCAGCTGCAAGAATTACTTTTAACACTATAAGATATATTGCTTCTTCCATTTGAAAATGTTTTAAAAATGTATCATTCCCTTGTATTAAATAAATATTGCAATGCTTTTTTACCTAGACTCTATTCACCAATGTTGAAAAGTATGTGTGATTATTACGAACATCATCAAATTACCATGATCATATGTTATGCACAAACACACAGGTCCCTAGGAAAGGAGGCCTAATTCATAGCCATCTGAGAAATATTTCCCCCCTAATAATTTGTCCCTAAGAACTAAGAAAGCTTCTTATAAAAATGTGAAGTCAGATATTTTTAAGTCAGTATGTACACTATATGGACAAAAGACTCAAACATATTCTAGCATAACATCGTCCCTGTGTACAAAGAAAGTTCCATAAAGATATGTTTTTCATGGATTAAATATTATTAGCTTGCTGTGACTTTGAAGCAAATACAATGGTCATATTCCTGGATTGACAGGTGACCCATTGACTGAAAACTCATTAATAATGAAGATCTCTACAGAACTATTTCTAAAAAAAAAAAAAAATTTTAATATTTACTTATGTATCTTTAACAAGTTTTCCATGGCATGACATGAAAAGTGCCTACATTTTTATCAAAGATCAAGTGGAGTGCATGTGAAAACACTAATTTGCTAGTGCATAATAATAAATGCATTTATTTTTGTGAAAAAAAAAACAAATTATACAATATAATACATTATATGACCAGACCAGAAAAAATGAGTTGTATTTATTTGATCTATTCTAATCAATGTACCAAAATGTGCTTGGAGGGCTTACCTGGCAACCCCCATCCCCCAGCCCATATCACCCCCTACCCCCTACAAGGGTTTAATTTAAATCCAACTGGACATAAATGAGCAGCCCTCCAGCTAATCCAACACTGTATTTAGTTCATATACATTTCCGTCTGTAACAATGAATTTCAGACAGTTGGAGTTTATTCACCATGGTATCTCCAGTGGTGACCGCCTGTGTGGCAGCTCTGTGAATAATCAGGTTTATTCAGTCATTAACCATTGAGCTTTGAGTGCCAACGGATAGCTCACCTGTGTATTAATAATGGATTAGAGCCCTCCTGTCTGTCAGATCCAGTCAGTTGTTGTGCAGTGTGTAACAGTGCAGTCTCGGTGGGATCTGGGTTATGCTGAAGATTGTGACTGGTGAGGTTTAAACAGTTTTTATCATTATTTTGTTGGAGACATTAGTCATTAAATATTTTCAGTATGACCTAAATATTATCAATAAATACATTTTCCGAGTCCAACACTGAAATTATACTAATGTATTAAATGAAAAGGTGGACCTATGAGTGAAATCATAGACTTATTTACTGTTATTTTGAATATATATTGATTTTTCCTTGCTCATTTCTTATAAAATCTAGATTTCTTTTTGCTTGACAAACATGGAGCTGATCGGTTCGACACAACTGGCCACATACACACGGCCTAAGAGCAGTAACTTCCTGCCAGCCATCTCTACCACAGCATCCAGCTACAGAAGCCTCCAGCCAAACCTCACTACCAACCAGAACTCCAACTGGAGGACTAACATGTACTTCAGGAGTGGGAGCGCTATTCCATCCATCCTCCCCTTATCTCAAAGAGAAAACCTGGACATGCTTCGGGTCAAAACTACATTCTACCCATCCAACAGGACTGCACTAATGACTCGCTATACACCAGATGACTGGTACAAGTCCAACCAGAACAACTACAGGGAGTCAGAGTCTTCCAGGAAGAGTGCAGACCGGCTGAGGAAAGACACCCTCCGTTTGATTCAGGACCGGGATCAGTGGACACGCAGGACACAGGAGACCACTAGCAGGAACCTGGGTGAGAGGCTCAATGATATCAGCTTCTGGAGGTCTGAGCTATGCCATGAGATTGACAACATGGTGACGGAGATAGCCGCATTGATGGAGGTGAAAAGAAGACTGGAGAGAGCGCTTGCTGAGACTGAGGGGCCACTTCAGGTGCACATTTGTTTATTTTTTTTGTAAATCATTTAATTGGTTATGCAGTGGTCATGTGATTGTCCATGTATATATTTCTTTTCTAAATTTTAGTCATCACCATGTTTGGTAGGTTTTTTTTTTTTGGTAGCTCATTGTACATGTGCTTACAAATAAAAGTTGCCAAAAAGTGGTTGCATGGTATACATAGGAATACATGACACTAGTGGTCACATGGGAAGCCCATGAGGCCAATCTTTAACCTCCTCGTGTCACAGTGATCCGGGTAAAGATTAGCCATTCTGAGTTTGTGTGAAGGATTCAGATATCGTCTAATAGAGTCCATAAGGAACAGACCAATGAAAAGATGGTGTATTGTAATACTGTCATGTAGATAAATAATTATTACAAACACTCCTCGTTCACAATAATTAAAAGCGTGATAACTAGCTAAATAGTTAGTAAAACTACATCCTAAATAGTTTGTAGCTCATTTTTTTAAATTCCCACTGTCACGAAAACACCTTATAAACCGTAAATGGTGAGTTTATGCTAAAGTGAAGTGAATAAATTCTTATATACACCATTTTCGTTTTTTATTCCTTATGTACATTGGGCCTTGAGAGACTGTTTTCTGTAATTCATCTCCAGAAATAACCGTCATTCCAAATTTATATACCTTGAAAGGTCGAGACGTGGCCCAAACTACTCAGGAGTCTTAAAGAATGGTGATTAGTATTGGGTAGTACAGTATACTGTAATTTGTGAGTAATTTCACAAATGACAGTATATAATTTAGCAAAACAAAGCAATTTGCAGTACCGTACTGTAAAAACTATAGTGTATATACTGTATGTATGTAGCAGCGACGGATGCTGGTTGATGAGTGGACAGCAGAGCATTAGCTGCTATTGCATGCTGCATAAAACTTACAATATAATATCATCAACATAACCATTGTAACTCTCTATCTCTCTCTCTGTTTCTCTCTCTCTCTCTGTTTCTCTCTCTCTCTCTCTCTCTCTCTCTCATATATACATATAAATATAATATATAATATAATAAATATAAATATATAATTATAATGATGCACATGCGGCACATGTCTAACAAATTTTAGTTCAGTTTGTCTGAGGTAAACAATTACACACAACTTAAAATCAAAGATTGTTAAAAATGTTTAAGCATGTAAGTGTTTTTATTTCCAGGTCTCCAAACGAGAAATACTACTTCCAAATATTCCCAAAGCATGTGTATTCTAATGAAAGTGTAAAAAACATTGCATTTTACTAATCATCAATTAAAAATTGTCCTAAATTTGTTTTGTGTGACATACAATACATTTTTCATCATTAAAGTATTATACAGTAGTCTTAGAGAATGAGTGGATCACTTCCCCTCGTGCAAAAGCACGCACATTTATTCAATAAACATCTATTCAAAATTATTCTTCAGGTGTTGTAAATGCATTGCCGTCTTTGGACTTCAATTTCACAATGCTAATAAGCACAACCGAATACATTTGTATTAAATTATAGTAAAATAAAAAAAAATTGTTCCAATGCCACAGAAATGGCAAGAGTATCATTGCAGGTTTGGATCCAGTTTTAACTAACACAAGCCTCTTCTTTAAACAAATGTTAGAAATCTCTACTATATACATTGCATTAATGAGGATAGGGTTTTTTCTTTTCTAAGGTGTCCCAGGAATGCTTATTTCATCGAGAGAAGAGGATGTCCATTGACCTGGTCCATGACGATGTTGAAAAACACCTGATTAAGGTGCAAGACTTTCCACATAAATCACACTTGATATAATTTATTCATCAGGATAGTAGTATAATTTCTATTGAGAGCTGAATAGTTATTGTAAACTTGAAAAAGAATATTGTGGACTGTATAATTACACTATATAGACAAATGTTTGTGGACACCTGAATATATGCTTTGTATGTGCTTTCTGAACATCCCTTCCCACATTTAGTCCTCATTTGCTGTTATAATAACCTACACTGTTTGGGAAGATGTTCCACTAGCTTTTAAAGTGTGATTGTGGAGATTTTTTAGTCAGGTTTTAAGTCAGTTACTAATGCAGGTGAGTTGAGGAGGCCTAGGATGCAGTCAGCATTCCAAATCACCTCAATTGTGTTCAATAGGGATGAGGTTAGATCTCAATAGTAGACCACTCAAGATCTTTCATGACATCCTTTACAATTCTGTGCCTCCAACTTTGTAACAGTTTGTGGAAGAATCACATATGGCTGGAAAAGCTAAACATCTCAAATATTTTTACTCTAATGCAATTTAATAATATAATAGTAATTTAAGTCAAGAAGTATTTTATTGTCATCTCGGGGAGTTTTTCCTTGCCACAGTTGCTCATCAGGGACAAACATACTTACAAAGAACATATTTACGTTTAATCACCACATTATCTGTGTAAAGCTGCTTTGAGACAATGTTCATTGTTAAAAGCGCTATACAAATAAAAATGAATTGAATTGAAATGAATTTTATTAATATATGGTGCTACATAAAACAATATAGAGCCACATTACACAACATAGAGCTAAGGAGACACAGGACACAGAGCTAAAGTAAGTTGTCTTTGCCAAATAAAGTGCATCATGTGCAACCAAATGCAAACAAAAGACAGTGTAGGACAGATACACAAAACACAAAATAGCACCGCCAGTAAACCTACTGTATGTTAAACAGTACAAGGTGCAAAAGAGAACTGTATACAAGAGTGTACTTGTACATAAACACATAAGGTTGTGCAAAACAGCAGTAGTCAAGTAGATGTCCAAAACAACATGTAAACAACAGTTATAGTAAAATAATAATATAAAATGGGTGGTGCTGAAGACATGAATGTGTGTGAATTTAAATGAGTATGTGTGTGTTTGAGTTCAGATTTGTGGCAGCTCAGAAACTCACAGTAATTGTAACGTTTTATAAACTGTGCTTAGTCTTTCTGTAAACTGTCTTTATTTCAGACTTTTAAAGTATTAAATGTTGAATAAGATGGATTTCAGGGTAAACGGCTTTGCTTTAGCAGTAATTATAATATACATGTGCTGGTCAGGAAGTGGAGGTGATCAAGTCATGTCAGGAAAGAATGAGGAGGAACCTGGACAAAGCAATAGCACAGCTGGCGTGAGTTATTTTTAAATCATCGCTGCTCTAAAAGATTTTAACAAAAAAGAAATAAAAACAGTATGTGTATATACACACACACAGACACTTTTTTCTATGATTATTATTATTTTTTTTAGATCAAATCGATCAGCACAGCATGAACTGGAAAGAGATTTGAGTGATAAGGTCACAGCACAGCGTATAGATGACAGGTGCCATCAGCTGCGCAACACCTCGGACGGCATCAGCTACTACAGAGGCATCGAGCGCCTCGATCCCTCGTGAGTTTCACCGTCAGCTCCTGTTTATTTTCAGGAAAAATAAGAAGCCATAGAATCTTTCATTTTAGGAAGATATACAGGACATGAAGATCACTCATTCTAATTCATCTTATCACTTTTCTCTATTTTTTCAAAATTTGTTAAAAATAAAATTATTTAATTTAAAATTTTGGAAATGTAAAATTTAAATAATTTAAAATGTTGCATATTATAATATTTAGAGTATTAGTTTTCGGAGAATATGGCTATGACTATGGATAATTATTATGATTGCTATATAAGCAATTTGCTGTCACTTGTATTAAAAGGACATACTTTTTTTTTTGCTTATATTTCTATTTCTTTCATAAAGCTTCGAAGACAAAACATGCAGCTTTTCATGTTTCTGGAAAACTCAAAAAGCCCTCCATCCAAGACTTGCTCCTTGTCTGTGTTACAAGCTGCTGACATTGGAGACTGGTTGATAAAAATTGGAAATTTAATGTGTTTTTGAATTCATAACAGAAATGACTTCAGAACTACAGAAAGTACAAGAGAAGAGAATTCAAAATTTTCAGTAACTGGGTCCATTACACTGAAAACACACTTTGCAAAAATCTAAGACTAAATAAGAGAATTTGCTTAAAACATTTATAACTTTTCCCTTATGAAATCATTAAAACATTCAATTAATACATTTTTGTGTTTTGTTACTCATTTTTGATTAATATTTTTTAAACGAGAGCAGTCTGAGCTTGCCTGACTCGTGGTCCAAGTTCACGGATGACAACATCCTGCACTGTCAGAGCGAGCGTGCAGCGTCGCACAAACTGCGTGACGAGATTGAGATGCTGCTCAACATCACCTCCAATGAGATGTGGAACCAGTTCAACACCGTTAACATAGCCTTTACCAACCGCATCTCTGAAATGGCCGATACCAAGAACAGCCTGCAGGCTCACTTGGCCAAGGTGAGGTCTACGACATGTCTTTTAAGTCTCGTCTTTGTATAAACACGTGCACTATAAAAACAACCCCAAGCTTGCAACCGCAGCACTTTTGTTATGAAATGTGGTCCTTTTTAAAATGTATTAGTGCTAGATCTGTCCTTTGAAGGATTCCTTGAACAGCCAGTGCTTGAAGCTACTCTGTGATTTGTGACATTGTTATTCGCTTTTCAGAAGCGAATCTTTTATCATCCAGGATCGCTTTTTAAACAAAAAACACATGCAGCACATATTTCATGTGCAGATTTTTTAAGTGATCACGACAAACAAGGGAATTCCTTCCATGTCTTATCTTTGAGATTATGAAGATTTACAGAGGTCCAAGTACGTAACGTGCATATATTCATTGTGGCAGGTTTCTCAATCCTCAACATTTTATAACTGTTCATATCAGTGCATACCAGCCAAAGTCATATTTACACAGATCAGGCATTCAGTCGAGCAAATTGCATTTTTAAGCTAAATAGAGACGTTGGTGAGTCTGGACCATGTGTGGGTGATAAGTTGTGTGAAGTAAAAGCACTAAACACTAGGCACTATTGTGTAGCAGGGTAGCAGGAGGTCACACTAAATCTATTGGGAGCTCTTATCAGAGGCTCAAGGTAACTAATAAACCTACAGTGTGAGCAGTGGACCAAATCGAATCATCAAAATGATCTTTTAGATTTTTTCCACATCATAATCTGCAATCTATCATTGGTAAAAATGATCAAGAAAATAATCTGAATTGGTTTTAGACCTATTAAAATGTTTAATATGAAAACAACAGTTTTCAAATAGTTTACATCTTTGTGTCTTAAATAATTTTCATTGACATCAATAAAAAAAAATTGATGTAATAATAAAAAAGAAAAATGAGCGACGCACATGCCTATTCTTACCTGGGCGAAATTATTGGGCACAGAGAAACTGATAGATCATAATCCAATTTCAGGATCAAATTTAATTTCGTAATTATTCTAGTAATTAGGCAGATTCTTATCAGTAACTGAATTCATGACACCATGCAAAGATTCAAACACTACACCGATCTACAACCCATGAAAATGGGTTATATATACCCACTTACAAGTCTGTGAAAAATATATAGAGTATATTTTGGCCTATGTCCACCCCAAACAAGAATTTCCACCGTAAAAAACATTTTAAAACCTTTGTTCTAAGAACATACAACTTTCTGGTCACTAGATATACGACTTGTAGGTGCAATGCAGGATGTGTATCAAGAACAATAAAATGTTAAATGATATTTTTATTCTTTTCCCTCAGACCCTTCAGGAGATCTATCAGATGGAGATGCTCATTGATGGCCTAAAAAAGGCAATTCGTGATAAGGAGAACCCTCTCAAAGTGGCTCAGACTCGTCTGGAAGAGAGAACCCGAAGACCCAATGTGGAACTTTGCAGAGACAATCCACATCATAGGTTGCAACCTTGAACAAACCTAACAACATCAAGGATATGCAAGGAAAAATCTGATCCAATGTGCATCAAATCTAATTTTTTGTATATTTTTTTGTATACAATTTGCTTTACCTTACTTATAATCTCTTTCAGGTTGGTGATTGAGGTGAGGGAGCTCGAGGACACGATTCATACTCTGAAAGAGCGACTTATGGAAGCCGAAAACACTCTACAGAGCCTGGTGAAGACCAAAATGAGTCTGGAGCATGACCTTTCCATCAAGGCCAACTCCCTTTTTCTGGATCAGGAGAAATGCATGAGCATGAGAAAGAGTTTTCCCAGCACCCCACGCCTGGTGGGATATACATAGAAAATCCAGATTTCTCAGCCCTTAAATGCAATATTAAACATCAGTGTGGGACAAACCACATTTAGTAATTGCTAACAAAATGAATTTACCATAATTAGGATTTTCCTAATGTAGTTCTTAAAAAAAGTTATTTACACCTGTTTGAGTATATTAATAGAATATGTTTGTTTTTGCATATAAGGTATCTTTTTACATATAAAAGATGAATTCTATAGTACAATCACCACTGAATTCATCCATTACATATTTAATCACTCATCATCAAAGTCAAAGCTCAAGTCAGGATATTATGACCAAAATATGTCCAAGAAGGTAAATTTTAAATGCAAAATAAATAGGCATAAAAGAGCTAAAATTGAGCTAGTAACAATCTGTTGTTAAGAATTGTAGTAACAACTGAATGTGGTGTGTCATTGCCTTAGGATGCTTTAACATTAGCTCTGTTATTACACGTAAACATGTGACTAGTTCTAAACCTCACTTGAAAGTTTTATGTTACAATAAAAAAAACATAAAAAATATTCTGTTGTTGCTAAATTGCTGATCTTTCAAAAGCTAAAAAACTGAATAGGGTATGCATTAAAAAAATAAAATCATTACCAGATGACATTACTGATTTGCAAAGTCTTTGTTATGCCACAGTCATTTGCACATACAGAAGTACCGTACAAGACACCATCACTAGGTTACGTAGGTACGGCTTGTTGACGCAGCTCTCGTTCCCTCGGGGAACTAGGGTTACCTACGTAACCTAGTGACGTTCCCTTTTAGAAAATTGAGCTGCATCGAAAACACTTTCGGAATGAGTGTCCAATCATGCCATACTGACCAGTCCCTAGCGCGTCTGAGCACAACCTGCATGCAGACCAGAGGAGTTGGGAGTAGCAGGGTGGACCAGCCCACAGTGTTACAAATGTCCTGGAGTGATGCTTCTGTGGACAAGGCTGTAGAGGCCATACCCCAGGTGGAATCAGCCTTAACTCTAAAAGGAGTGGAAAAACCAGAAGACTCTTAAACAGAGAAATAGCATCCACAATCCATCTACTGAGCCTCTGCTTATTAGCCAGGAATCCTTTTCTATGAGGGCCATAGCAGACTAACAGCTGCTCCGACTTCCTCCACAGACTCAACACTGGACTCTGCTCGCACTGGACACAGTCAATTTTCCTTTTCCTGGTTAGGGGCTAGGAAAGGAGGAGAGCAGAATGCCTGCAAAATGACAGGTCGCGAGGGAGCCACAGGCACCTTAGGCACATACCCCGGTTTGGGGTAAAGAATAGCACTGACCATGCCAAGGGCAAACTCCAGGAGAGACAGGGCCACAGAAAGAGCCTGTAGGTCCCTGACCCTCTTAAGGAAGGAAATTGCCAGGATAAAAGGTGGTCTTAACCGACAAAAACCCAAGGGCCACATCGGCCAAGAGCTCGAAGAGGGACTCAGATAGAGCCGCCAACACAACAGCCAAGTCCCACACAGGCACTTTGGGTTATGTCCCGGGCCTCAGCCTCCATGTGATCGAAATGTGTAACGAGGGGATGTTTCCCCAGCGACTGCCCCGCTAGTGGGGTACAATAAGCCGCGATAGCAGGCACGTGAACATTTAGTTGCAAACGATCCACCTGGGTTCTGTAATATCTCCACCTCAGGGTGGAGCCTCCATTCCCTGGGCTTAGGCCCTTGCCTCAAAAGGGCATCTGCTTTCGAGGAGAGTGATCTTTGGGAGCAGAGCCTGCAGATAGCCATATGGCTACAGCACAGACAATCGGCTCTTCGAGGGCATGCTCCACTCCCAAACAAACAACAAAAAGCTCATGTGTGTCCCTCCCCCATAATAAAACAGGGGCAAAGATATGATCCTGCTCACTCAACTTGGATAACCATCAGCTGTAATGTGAACTAGAGAAGAGGTAAAAAGAAATTAGCCAAATCCAACTGATATAGAATTTAGACCATTTCTAAAGTAGATTTCATGTCAGATTGTAAGCTTGTCTCACAGTCTCGACTTTTTAATTGTTATTACTTTATTCCTGGTAAGTGGTAACATGTTTTTCAGAGAAATAGATTAGGGTTCATAAAAGCCTTCCAATTGTGTTTTTATTTTACTTTATTCCAAAGACAAAACCTCAGAGCAAAGTGGGAAATTAAGTTGTCAAATCAATAAAATGAATCAATTAGATACCATCCCTAGAAGACATATATGGACTGTCTATTTGAAATATAAGAGAGAAAATCTCTCAGGCTCCATCTCCTCCCCTATCCGACCTTTAAGTTCTCTCAGAATGTGCTCAGTTCATATAAGCCTCATTGTTTGCCTGGACCTTGATAAAAAACTTTGACTCGCCATGCTTTCAATGGATTTACAATAAAGGCCTTGGTCTCTGAACTTAAGAGACTTTCTCTTTCATAATCCATTAAATCAGTCAGCAGTCATGGCTGAATCATTCCAGTTTCAGCTTCCAAGTTTCACAAGTGTACTTTCTGAGTCACTTTTCACATTTGCACTGAGGTTCAAGTGGCTTTTACAACAGAAGTCTCATAGCGGGGAAGTTTTATACTGAGATGTGAGAATGTGATTTCAAATCTTTTCCTAGTTGTGCATGTCCTTAATTAATTTTGAAAACTTTTTAGTTGAGTATGCAATGTGAAACTTTTTTTGTACATTAACTTCAATAAAGTAGGAGGTCTGTGACTTATTATCACAGACCCTTATTTATCAAGATGGATAAAATATATACAGTACAGACCAAAAGTTTGGACACACCTTCTCATTCAAAGAGTTTTTTTTATTTTAATGACTATGAAAATTGTAGATTCACACTGAAGGCATCAAAACTTTGAATTAACACATATTATATAATTATATATGGAATTATATACATAACAAAAAAGTGTGAAACAACTGAAAAATATCATATTGTAGGTTCTATAAAGTAGCCACCTTTTGCTTTGATTACTGCTTTGCACACTCTTGGCATTCTCTTGATGAGCTTCAAAAGGTAGTCACCTGAAATGGTTTTCACTTCACAGGTGTTCCCTTTCAGGTTTAATAAGTGTGATTTCTTGCCTTATAAATAGGGTGGGGACCATTAGTTGTGTTGTGCAGAAGTCCGGTGAATACACAGCTGATAGTCCTACTGAATAGACTGTTCGAATTTGAATAGAATTTGTATTATGGCAAGAAAAAAGCAGCTAAGTACAGAAAAATGAGTGGTGGATACGAGAGGTGGATATTTTAAAGGCAGACTCTTTAAACAGGTCTTTAAGGGTCAGAATTCTAGCTGATAGACAGGTGTTCAAATACTTATTTGCAGCTGTATCATACAAATAAATAGTTAAAAAATCATATGTGATTTCTGGATTTTTTTTTTTTAGATTATGTCTCTCACAGTGGACATGCACCTACGATGACAATTTCAGACCCCTCCATGATTTTTAAGTGGGAGAACTTGCAAAATAGCAGCCTGTTCAAATACTTATTTTCCTTATTTTCCTCACTATATATATATATATAAAACCTTTGTACATATTCGTGCGCTGCAGTGGCTGAGCTGTATTACTGGAAGATTTCGTACATGCATTTATTATGCTTTTTTTTTTTGTCTCTCCCATCCTCTAATTGTATTAAGAAGTGCCATGGTTTTATTTATAAGTTTGGTTGGGATTAAGTGAACATGCACATGCAAGAAAACCTTTTTAAACCAGAAAGGTTTGATATTCATAAACATTTACACTCAGCTCTAATGAAAAATACACAGTGTTATTTCAATGTGAAGTGCAAATTGAACACTTGTAGCTGTTACTTCAAATTAGTCTACATATTCTATAAATCAAACATGATTTAATTAAATTTACGCTCCACATTTGACTTTAAGATTTAAAAAGAGTCATTTTAAATTTGTCTTCTGACAGATCAGTGTTTCTGGGATAGACTCTCGGATCCAGCATGACCCTGACCAAGAGAAAGAGTTTATTAAACAGGTGTATATGTATGTATAGATGGAAGTATGTGTAGATTCGAAATAGTTCAAAGGACAAATGCAAATATGAATTTTTTTTTGAAAAAACAAAAATTGTCAGCCAGCGTGCTTTACAGTAAAACGATTTGTAGTTTCAAACAAAAGTATGTTTTTAATTATTTATTTGGCAAGTCTCTATTTAAATAAATAAATACATAAATTAATAAATAAATAAATAAATAAATAAATAAATAGCATTAGAAAACAGAAAAAAGCATATAAAATGTCAGCACAACAATGATTTTTTTTAAATATATATTTTAAAAGCTTCACAGAAATGCCTTCATAGAGATTTATAAATAAATAAATAAATAAATAAAGTGCCACCAATCTGGTCCAAAACTTAAGTAATGATGCATGGAGTACAATTAACGTCTTTTTATCTATTATTTTATGACTTTATTTTATATAGTTTTTAAGTTTTTTTAAAGCACCAGCACACCATGACAAATACCTTGTACATGCAACTCTTAATACTTGCCAATAAAGATTTTGAAGTCTTGACTAATAAAATGTAACATGTTTTTAGATTGTTTACTTTAAAAGATTGCTAATATATCCTTCAATTCTGTAGAATTGCAAATAACATATCAAGCAGTTTTTTAAATAATACAAATGTAGATCAAACAAAGAAGATGGCTCTTTGTTCATTTAGTCCTGTCTACAGTCTCCCTCCTTCTCTCTGCTATCTCTCCATCCCACAGCAGCACATTCCAGACTTGCACTGCCTCTGCTCTCGGGTCACGTGTTCCTCGCATCAAAGCCTCTCGCCACTTCATGATCTGATGTGCTGAAAGATACGTAGTAAGTCCTCGCTCAAAACACAGTCAACACAAGTGATGTGTTTTACATAGAGATGTGCACGTGTGGGATTTTTTTTCCCTGCAAAACATATAATGACAAGAACACAAATAGTTGGCCTTTGGCCTTTGCTTTCGAGCTCGTTTTTTTTTCTGGAATCCTCGCTGTAGTCTTTACATATCCGCAGTATATTTTTAACAAAGCTTGAAATTGAGCTTGATATACTATACAGAGAAACTCTAAATCAGGATCTGACAGTGATGTTGATATGCATTACTCAGTTAGCATGTAAGATTGAAATGTCAGAAGATTCTATGTGTTTGCTAAACATTTGTTATTGACAAAAACCTGAGCAGAAAAGCCTATTGTTCAAAAGCAGCATCATGAAGTCCATGCCCCTTTCAGCTCCCTTGTTGTTCCATGCTTGTCTTGTCTTTCATTCTATTTTAATACTAGCTCATTGGCTTGAGATAAGAAGGTGCGTGCATCTACTTTTCTCCACATAGGTGTTTTGATTGTCTACACACCCTAGGTTAGATAAAAGGTGCCTCCCCTTGTACTTTTGCTAGCTTAGCCTAGTGTAGTCAGCTGCTATTTGTTTTGCAGTTTGTTATCCAGGTTAGCTAACAAAAATACAGCCTAAAGTACTTCTTTATGTTGTTAATTCCTTTGGTACTGTCCAGGTTCTCCTACCTCTGTGGGCCCAGGTTCAACTGTCCACGTTGGAGTGTTGTGTGTGTGTTTTCCCAGTCTTTTTCAGTCATGCTTTTTGTACCGCTGAACATTAAAAGCATGCTCCAATTTACTGTCCTTTTTTTCACCATTCTTTTTGCCAGACAACATGAAATTGCTATTGTTCTTGCAGTTCCTCTAGGCCTTATCCTTCATGGGAATGTAACAGTATACAGATGGTTCCAGAGTTACGATGGTTTGACTTATGTTTTTTTGATCTTACGATGACGATGACGATAGCAATACGACAATATTGTAAAAATATATACAATTTCATGCAACAGGCACAGGCAGCAGTGTACGATATACAATACATTGGACGCACAGCTGGGATTAGCGTATCTTTCACTATGTGAGATGCCCCACTCTGGCTAGCGGTCGACGGAGTAAAGTTGTCTCAGTGTTAATGTGTATATTTTTTACTGTTTCAAATGCTTTCAAACAGCAATTTTTGCTGTGAAAGCATGTCTTAAAAGTGCCCAAGTAGTGAAAAAAAAGAGGAAAGCAATCAGTTTGGAGCAGAAAATGAAAATTATAAATCTGCATGAAGCAGGAAAAGTTTGTGACAGTCATAGCACCATCTTCGACTTACAATATTTAAGACTTACAATGAGGTCATGGTAACATATTTCACTCATAAGAGCATTACCTGTAATTGGTAACTCAGAAAAAAAAATTATAGGATGAATCTGTTTGCGGAAAAAACCCCAACAACAATAGAAAGGAACAAAGTTAAGTGGTACAGTAATTGAGATGGAGGTAAAGCAGCATATGGATAGATATTTCATGCATTTTTTATAGGCACAAGGTCAAGGAAATTACAAATACAAATTGAATTATCTGATTGATAATGAAATTGCTAATGCAGGCAGTTAGCAATGAGAGACACACCTACTCATGACACTATTTTTACTTAGTTGGTAAAGTCCTATAAATCCTATAGCATAAGAGTTTTGAATATACTAAGAAAGGAATTAACGTTTTTCCACTTTTAAAAGTTTTTTAACAGTTAAATTTGCCAGTGAGGAGGGATAATACTTCAACACATGGCTGTTTTCACCACCTCTGTGGTGTCACTGGTTTTCTTTAGGAACGTATCCATGCTAACCTTTTGTCAAACTTCATTGTGGCTAGGTACACTTAGACGAAAGTATTGTGGAATCGTGTACATGATTTCATTGAAATGTCAGGGTGTGACTGACCCAAAATAAAGTGAGCTAATAGCCTCAAATGACTCATAGAAAATTGGACTGTTTTCATGTTTTAGCATAAAAAGGTCTCTAAGCAGTAAACACATTAAACCCTATTCCCATTGCATAGTACAGATACAAAGCAACAAAATACACTTTAGCATCTACCGGAAGTGTATAAAGCAGCATTGGGCAAATGAACAAAGTGCAGCTTAATATTACAGCAAATAAATCCAATGACTTAATAATCACCTCATGGTCTGTTTACTCCTTTACCATCTGGAAAATGCTACAGCCATCACACTAGCAGAAGCAGGAACAGATTCTTCCCATCAGGCGTCGGCCTACTGAACTCAGATGCTGAATTATACACAATCATCATGACACCATCACATTATTAATGTTATTTGCACACCTGCTACAATTTTCCTTTAAAGGGTAACCTCGTTTTCTGTTTTCGTTTTTACATTTCGCTTTATTGTCACTACTTAATCTTGCCTATTGCCTATTGGTCACTGGACATTTAATTTTTTACTTAATTTCTCTGCAAAAATGCTAGATTTGCACTGACCTCTTCTCTACTCACTACCTTATATGCACTTTTTGTAACATACATGTTAATAATATATATATAAAAAGTGGTTCCGTACAGGGCTTTCAATTCTTACTAACGTAATATACTTACGTGTAGTGAATTCATTCCTTTTGACGTAGGTAAAATCTGAGATCCCTAAAGGTCGATATAGTAAAATGAAAGTGGATTGCATTTATTTGATTTATTGAATTTTATTAAAAATGAGAAAATATTGTTCACAAACATTTAATAATTAACTGCATTAATGATAATAAAAAAAAACAAGTAATTTTGTGTTTCGCATTTTTTCCCCTACTGTACTAAAATTTGCTGCATAAAAGTGTGTGTGTGTGTGTGTGTGTGTGTGTGTGTGTGTGTGTGTGTGTGTGTATGTATATATATATACACACACACACATTTATATCTATTTATTTTTAAACAAATCTTTTGTGTAAAACCATTAACATCCATGGATCCTTTCCATTGCACAATGGGGTTTTTGGGTAGGGGAAATTATGAATCAAACTGAATCTCAAATGCTAATCATATACTATATGTACCCTGTACTGTATAAAGCAGTCAGCCTGAATAGATAAAAAAAAAAACAATGGCGATGACTGTTTAGTTATTAGTTGATGATTTTAATAATCTACTATAAAGTTTTTTGGGGGACAAAAAATGTTCTTCTATGGAACAGAATTTAATTTTTGGCACCTGTACTCTAAAAATGAGCTCAGCACTATATCACTCTCTATCTCCCTATACAACCCAGCATCATCCTGAAGGAAAATCCAGCACATAAGTAAGCTAACTCTAACAATGTAGAGGTGTAACCCATTCCTCATTAACCACTCATTAACACTCTGAGGTGTGGAAAGCTAATACTCACAGCTATTATGTCTAATACATCACAGCTCATTTACCACAAAACCAAATGGTGCTTACTGGTTTCAATTTCAGTTCAGTTTTTTTGCTCTTTTGTTCTCTGAGCATGGTTTTTCTTCCCTGTCCTCAAGCATGTACCACCCTGCACATGTTCTCTATACACGCAATCTACAATTCTCTTAAATCTTACAGTAAAGTCATTTTTGTTTTCCCTGATGAACTGCAAAACCACACCCTAGTTGAAAGGTTTTTGTCCTGCTTGCACCATTAGCATGAGTACAGAGAAAAGCAGACAGCAAATTATGTTAAGCTGCCAAACCCACTGAAAGAATTGTGCTAAAATATGTTTTCTGATTATAAGACAAGTATACAGTCTACAGTATAAGACAGGTATAAGACAAGCTTATATCATCTGACATGTCATTTAAAAATTCCTTCTTGAGTAAAGTAAAATGCTTAAAAAAGTAGTTTTTACAAATTAGCTCTAGTTTGGAAAGTTGAAAGCAACCTTTAGTCCTTACTAGATCTAAAAAATATGACCACATTACTCCTGCTTTAATCCGTCTACATTGCTCCCAATCAAATCTCACAATGATTATAAAATACCACTACTGACATAGAAAGCACTTAGCAGTTTCTTCCCACAGTATCTGAGGGAACTTCTGTACCATTATGATCCCCTATCAAAAGGAGCAGGCTATATGTTGTTAACTCAAAACATTAAGACTAAGCAGGGGGCAGATCTTTCTCTTATAAAGCCCCAGAAAATCAGGAGTGATCATAGATATAGAGTATTTGGTGAACTGGGATATTTATAGGCTGTCGTCCTCTCATTATCACACGTTTACTCAGGTTTGTTGATGGTGGTGTGGTGGGTCGTCTCTTATCCCAGAGATCCCTATGTCTGTGTCACCTTCTCTCTCTCTCTCTCTTTAAGTTATGCTGCCATAGCGAGCCTTGCTGGAGTTCCTAACTGCACAGTGTCCTTAACTTTCATACAACAATAAGGACACATAATAACTCATATCCTTTTCTTCCTGTCACCCCCCCCCCCCTCCC
>MU591762.1:3289664-3368855 GCA_024362625.1 Silurus asotus
AAAAAAAAAAAAAAAGGCTTTGTAGCCAGAAGACAGCTGCAGTTTATAAAACAGGAAGTCTGAAGCCACGCTGATAAAAAACCTTAAACGGCGGTCTGTCCATCATCCTAACTGTAACTAAACAAATTTTTACCATTTTAAAAACAGCAGGAACTCTAACTCCACCTCTTTTTCCATCCTGCAATCTCTGTCATACTGGACACGAAATTGTGTGACTCAGACACAATAGGTTACCACAGATAAATAAGGAGTTGTGTCAGTTTTCATTTGAGTGGATTGTACTTTAAATAATTCAGCAAAAATTGTTGGTATTTGTGTGGGACTCTTGTCTACAGAAGAACAATAAGTAAGAGCCAGCACGTGATTCCCCCATGTCTGAAGGACGACCACAAAGAGTGGACCAGTCTAGGATCTTTCCTAAATATATGCATGTTGGTTACTGTTGTTCTAAAACCTCTTTTATTCAAGAAAAGTCAGACAGTGCTAGTACTTTCTCTGATGTTTCTTCTGCTGAATCACACTTGCGGATGATTTAAGGGGTTTTTATACCCTCCTTGTGTGTTTATTTATAGTTCCTTCTCCAGGGAAACCACAGGAAATATGATGCACTGCCCAAGAATGGGAAGCCTAGTGAACTGAAATTCTATTACACATTAGCATTAAGTGTTTCAGAAGTGTTTACAGGGTGTGGATTATGGGTTTGATGGTTGTGAAGGTCTCTGATAAAGAATCCATAAAATAAAAAAAAATACCCTACACCAAGGGCCAAAAGACAAAGGGAATAGGGTGGGGTGTTTTTTTTATTTAACAACTTCCTAATACTACAAAAATGTTTCATCAGCTGTTTCCAAAAAATGCCACCCTTTTAAACCTAATAAAAATGAATCATGTGCTTGATTCATGCTACAGTCAAACAAGCTGTTTCTAAGGGCTGCCTAAAAAAAAAACTAGATTTAGAAATACGACCAAAATGCAACAGTTGGAATCAACATTGTTGTTGGGTGAAACAAGTTTTTGCCCTGTCGGCACTATTAGCATGTTTACTGACAATAGTTGCCTCTTGAAGGAAAGCTGCCAAACCCACTATACAAATTGTGCAGAAAGCTAATGTTTACAGAAATGATTGGTGTGAGTATGAGGTAAGGTGCAAGTAAGTTTTGGCACAGATCTTGGTTTCTCAGCAACCGCCATGAAAAATGAAAAATGTTGTTGTTTTGTACATGTAAATCTTCCGGTTTTAATTTTATCACTGGTTAAGTGGTTAAGATGTTGGACTTCTAATCAGATGGTTATAAGTTCTAAAAAGCTGCTACTGCTGGACCCTTGATCAAGGTTCTTAACCCTTTAGCTGTTTAATTGTATAAATTATCATTTATACAATTGAACACAAATACACATAAACACACACAAAAACTAAATGGTATATACTTAAATATTAAGGATTCAGCAAATATATATTTATTTGTGTACAAAACCTAGTGTTTTTTAAAGGGAAAATGTTTTAAAAAAAACACAGCATATTCTTATTTTTAAGATCAACCTATCATTGGCTAATTTTTGGTTATAATTTAATATTATTCACAACCATTGTGTATGTATACAAAGAGAAGGTTCCAAAAAACCTGCGCATAAAATACAGGATAAAGAAGAGTGTACAGTTATATAGTTCACGATGGCAGTGAAAGTGATGAGTGTTCAGTGTGTGTGGCTCTTTGGCTGGTGTGTACTCTACAAGCGTAATTAAAATTTGCTGACAGGCATGAGGATGCATATCAAGGCAAAAAGAAAAGAACAAACATTACGCGCAAGCTACCAAACAGCTTCCGATCATTCCGCATTAGCCAACTTATACACTGGGATAATAAATAGTTTCAGGATCATCTTTATTTATCATTAGTTTACATTAGGGTATTTTTTGAACAGACAAATTAACTATGGAACCTAATATGGAGATTGGATCAATTTTGCCAGATAAAGAACATAAATTATACCTTAAAATAGTATATTAAACAAACGTATATGGCAACGTATTGTGGCAAGGAAAATCTCCCTTAGATGTCATGAGGAAGAAACCTTGAGAGGAACCAGACTCAAAAGGGGAACCCATCCCGTATGGGTGAAATCAAGAGTGTGATTATAGTCTTTAAACACTACAGAACACTGGAGAGAGAGAACTAACATGAGTACTGGAGTGTAAGATTATAAGTAATGTTCTTTCTAAAGTCTTTGACAGTCATTTGTGGTTATAAAACTAGGAGCTACTGAGCAACTCATAAAATAGCTCAACATTTGCGATCATCACAAATCCAACACCAGCTTCTCCATGCCAGAGCCTTCAAACACTCCAGGAGGTTTCAATGTAAAAACTCCACACATTTACTGGCATCCAATGGGCACTGGTACTTCTCTTGACAGTACGGGAAGTTTGCGAGTTCGGCATCTACTTTAAAGGTCCATATTCTTCATGAGGTGGGATGTGACTGTGACTGGAGTAACCTCAGGATGCCTCGGGATGGGGAGAGAAAGAGAAGCAGTGGAGAGAAATGAGCGTAGCTGCTGTTAATGATATTAACAGCACAAGTTTATAATGTGCATTTGATCAGATGTACTGGAGCACAAGGTTATGATGTGATGTGTGTTATGTGTAGGCTTTGCTAAAAAGATATGTTCTTAATCTGCACTTAATCTGGGAGAGTGTGTCTGAGCCCCGAACACTGTCAGGAAGACTATTCCAAAGTTTAGGAGCTAAATGAGGGAATGCTCTACCGCCTTTAGTGGACTTTGCTATTCCAGGAACTTGTCTGGAGTTTTGAGATCTCAAGGAGCATGACGGATTGTAGCGTGTTAGAAGACTGGAGAGATACATAGGAGATAAACCATTTAGTGTTTTGTAAGTAAGTAGCAGTAGTTTGTAGTCAATTGGAAATTTAACAGGAAGCCAGTTCAGGGACGATAAGATTGGGGTTATATGATCATGTTTTCTTGACCTTGTAAGAACTCTGGCTGCCGCATTTTGGACAAACTGAAGCTTGTTTATTAATGATGCAGGACATCCACATAGTAATGCATTACAATAGTCTATTCTGGAGGTCATGAATGCATGGACGAGCTTCTCTGCATCAGATATAGATGTTTTTTTTGAATGATCACATTTTGAATCTGGATTAAAAAACTTAGAGCAGTTGCATGCTTTACAGTTGTCTTGAAAAATATAAAATGTAATCGTGACTGAAATGTAAGATTTTTGATTCTTCAGTTCAGATTGATACTGTTAATCTGTAGTTTAAGGTTAGTGAAAAAGGACTTTGTATAACTGTTTAATATTTTTTTGTGAAAGAAAGTTCTGAGAGTAATTTAGTAATAATTAGTAAACACTGAATTACTAAAAAAAACTATTTTCTCTTGACCTGTAAAAGCTTGTATTCATCATATATTACAGACATTATGCTTTTAATGATCAGCTTTGTAAAATGTAATGCACCTGTACATTTTCAGAGTTAACTTTTCTAGCTATGCTTCACTTAAACGTATTGTAGATGAACTGCCTAAATAATGTATAATAATAATAATAATAATAATAATAATAATAATAATAATAATAATAATAATAATGATAATATTAATAAATGTTCAGGCTTTGTTTGTCAGTAAAAAAATATATATTACAAGTCGAGGCTCTTCAAGAAGCAAAGAGCCTTTCAGTAGTTGAAGAACCTAAAGCCTGTATGGCTGCTTTTCACAGATAAATCACAGACTGAACACCACACTGTTAACAGTTCACAATGAACGAAGTTCATGCTGCTTAGCACCTTGCTGTGGGTGTAGTTTAATGACTTTGTTGGATAATTAGCAAAACTAAATTGCTCCTGGTTGTAAACATGAGCAATAAACTGTATGTAATGGATAGCAGGGTGAATTCAAGTCCTTGTTATGAGGAGACAAAATGCAAGAGGACACAAACTACTCTTTCCCTTCCTTTTTTATCCTTTTTTCTTTCCTTGTTTTTTTTTTTTAATCTTTTATTTGAATTTATTTCATTTATACCATAGATTTGTGCAGTTGATTTCAATCTATTGTCAAACTATTTCAATTAAAACCTAGTCAAATGGGAAATCATTAATCATGAATAAGACGGTGCAATTGATTAAAGATAATCAAGTAAAAAAAAAATCCAAAATCGAAGAAGTGTCATATTATATGCCAAACTTTTACTATTTGCACATTGGAGAAAATACATTAATATGCACCGTAATGTGATCAATACAAACATACGACAGGTGAGTATTATATTGCTGTTATATATTTTTTAATGTTAACTATGATGCAAGTTTTATCTTTTTCAATCTTCAAGTTAATAAAGGAGTTTGGTGTTCAATAAATTAAATTAACAATTAAACCTGCAGTACTAATGAGGTGTCAAGTGTTCCAACCACCACACACAGACCCACCTCGACCAAGCGTCTAGTTTCATTGGTGTTGAAGAATGTTGGCTTAGTTGGGTGCAAGCTTAAAGTGTGTGTCCTAACACATCCTGTAAATCCTTACTGATAACTCCAGTTCCCTTTCAGGAACCCGAACTGTGTTGAAAGGCTTTGGGAAAGCCCCACTGTATTCCACGCTGTTAATCACATGTGTAAACCAGGAAGCTACAAAATGGCTGAGCGATGGTAGCGACATTAGCTTCTGATTGTTCAGGTAAGTGCTTTGTGTGTGAATCTGTGCAACCATGGCTAAAAAACAAAAGCTTTCGCATGTGTGTCCCTCCTTGCCTCCGTTTTATTAATGGGGACACACACAGGAGCTTTGTGTTCTTTGTTTGGGAGTAGAGCATGCTCAATCAGCTCTCTCGAGAGACGATTGTTCGTGCTGTAGCTCTATAGGTATACGCACTGTCCATTATCGGAGATCACTCTTCGAAGGTCGTGGGGCTCACAGGCTGACCAAGCAGAAGGCAAGGAGACGAATGAGTCCTCTTCAGCCTACCCTGTTGGGCCAAGCTCCTGTTCTCCGAGGAATGTGCGACATGGAGCGCCGGGTTTCTTCCTCTGAGGGATGCCTATTTCCACATAACCATCCTTCCAACTCACAGGAGGTTCCTGAGGTTTGCTTTCGGGGGCGAAGCTTACCAATATTGGGTCCTCCCCTTTGGCCTAGCACTCTCACCTTCACAAAGTGCATGAATGCAGCTCTAGCCCCGCTACGGCTTCAGGGCATCCGCATTCTGAACTATTGACTACTGGTTGGTATTAGCTTGATCAGAGCTATAGGTGGTCTGGGATTGAGATGTCATTCTCCCCAACATGAAGGAGTTAAGATTAAACACAGGGAAAAGTGTGCTTTCTCCATTGAAGAGAACCACCTTCTTGGCTGTAGTGTGGGACTCTACCATGTTGCGGGCACAATTGTCTCCTGCCCAGATTGCCGCCATTCTCACAGCAGTCGGGAGAGTAAGAGAAGGCCAACCACTCACTGTGAAGCGGTTCCAGAGGCTGCTGGGTCTCATGGTGTCAGTGTCCAATGTGATTTCACTTGGCCTCTTCCATATGAGACCCCTCCAGTGGTGACTCAGAGACAGAGGGTTCTCCTGAGGAGGCAGCCCACTCCGTACTATCAAGGTTTCGAGGAGTGCTCTTTAAACATTAGATATATGGAGAGAACACACATTCCTGTCTCAAGGCCCCATCCTGGGAGCACTATGCTGTCGCATAACGCTAACGACAGAAGCATCCCTCACAGGGTGGGAAGCAGTCATAAGTGGCTGCTTTGCCCAAGGTCGGTGGAATGGGCTACATCGTTCATGGCACATAAACTGCCTGGAGATGATGGCTGTGGTAATGGCACTCAAACACTTCCTCCGAGACCTGAGAGATCGCCACATGCTAGTCCATGCGGACAACACATTGGTGGTTCTCATACATCAACTGCCAGGGGGGTCTCCGATCTTGGCCAGATATGGCAGAGATATTTCAGAGCCCAGGTGGATCTGTTTGCAACTCGGGAGACTTCACACTGTCCCCTCTGGTTCTCTCTCTCTCTCTCTCACCCAGCCACTGGGGCTGGACGCCATGGTGCAGACGGGGCCGAGGCTGCATCTGTACGCCTTCCCTCCTATCGCGCTGCTCCCGGGAGTTCTGGAGAGAATCCGCTTAAAAGGAGTACGTCTCCTCCTGGTGGCACCTCATTGGCTGGGCAGACCATGGTTTGCAGACCTGCTGTCCCTCCTTGAGGGACCCCCTTGGGAAATTCCTCCCAGAATGGATCTCCTCTTGCAAGTTTGGCGGCCTCTACGGCCTGGTCCACGGGGGTTCCCCTACAGGACATATGTAACGCTGCGGGCTGGTCCACCCTCTTAGGTCACTAGGGTTACATACATAACCTAAAGACGTTTGTTCTCTTCTGTGATTACACAGAATTTGTCTCCACCTGATAAACCATACACAATCAGCTAACTCAGTGCTGTCAGTTTCTACAGATGCTGTATGCTTTTTTTCTGTGAGAGAGGTGAAATTAGGGTTTATCCTAACATCCTAAGAGTACTTTCTGGATTATTGCATTATTATTCCACCAATAATCACTTGTCTAGATAAAAACAGCATGGGCAACCATATAAGGACACCCAGTTACAGCATTTCATAAAGGCAGGATAATTTACCCCGCACATCCACACTAGAAAAATTATTCAGGATTGTTTTAACGAACTTGGCAAACAAGTTCAAAGTGTTCAACCTCCATTCGCCAAATCTCAAACTAATCAAGCATTTGTGAGAAGTTCTGGACAAACTCATCTAATCCTTAAAGGACCTTAGAAGGCCTAAAGTATCTACTTAATAACGTCTTGGTGTCAAATACCACAGCACACCTTCAGTTGTCTTGTGAAGTCTATGAATTGATTGGTTGGATCTGTTTTGATAGCTCATGGGGAAAATTACACAGTATTGTAACTTGGTTTTAAAATGTAGATATGAATAAATGTACTTGGGACACCCAACTTTTACAGCTGTATGTACTTTCCCCAAAATTGAAGGCACACAATTGTGCATGATTCTTTATATAGCATTACATTTTTCTTCACTTTAAATAGGAGCTCCAAACTGTTCCAGCATGACAATATCTTGACCCAAACCACAGATATGGTTGAAGATATTGTGTGGCCTGTTTTAGAGCCTATTAAACACCTTTGGGATGAATTGGAATGTTGACTGCACCCCAGGCCTCTTTGCAATACATCAATATCTGACTTTACTAATGCAGAATTAGCACAAATCTCCACAAACACACTTCAAATTTTAGTGGGACATCTGCACAATATTATAATAGGAAAAGGGGACTTAATGTGGTATTAGATGTTTAAGAAGCAAATATGAATTGTTGTGTATTTAGTGTATATTAAAAGATAATTTTCTGGAGATAGCCAATGTTTTAAATTGTGGCTTTTTTCTTGTGACATGTACTTACCAGCACAGTGAAATTCTTTCTTTAAATATACCAATGATGTTGGGAGCCTGAGTCAGAGCATAGGGTCAAACATAAAACAGGCCCTGCTCAAAGGCGGCAGATTGGCGATGCTGGGGATTAAACCCCAGACTTTCCGATCAGTAACCCAGAGCCCTAACCACTGAGCTAGCACCTTTCCCAAGCTGAGCTTTGTAAAATGTTTAATTAAAGGTATTTAAAAGGTAAAGTTTATGTTTGGTTTGTAGTTTTATCTATATGTTCAATTGTACATATATATATATATACACTGGTGATCAAAATTAGAGAACAATTTATAAACAATTGAACAATTCAGAAATAATGTAATCTTCATCAAAGGCGGCAGATTGGCGATGCTGGGGATTAAACCCCAGACTTTCCGATCAGTAACCCAGAGCCCTAACCACTGAGCTAGCACCTTTCCCAAGCTGAGCTTTGTAAAATGTTTAATTAAAGGTATTTAAAAGGTAAAGTTTATGTTTGGTTTGTAGTTTTATCTATATGTTCAATTGTACATATATATATATACACTGGTGATCAAAATTAGAGAACAATTCAACAATTGAACAATTCAGAAATAATGTAATCTTCACTGCTCAACAGTTGAGGGAGTTTTTGTCCTGTCTATACCATGCTACCAGAGAACCTTTTCCACAAAATAACTAAATCATTTAAAAAAAAAAACATTATTTAAAAAAAAAAAAAAATTTAAAAAAAAAAAAATAATTAAAAAAAAAAAAAAAAAAAAAAAACACTGATCAAAATTAGAGAACAACAATGACTGTCGCATGGAAAAAGATAACAACAAAATTTTCTGAAGGTTTCAACAGTCATCAATTAGTAGGAAGTGTACAGGCCTCTGCTCTGAATAACTTCAGCACATCTGTGGCCACAGGACAGCACTAGTCTCTCACACTGCTCTGGTGTGATTTTGGTCCACTCTTCTTCCAGTCTCCTCCACAGTTCGGTGACTGTAGTGGGTTTCTTGGCCATAACTTTGTCACCAAGGATTTTCAAGAGGTTTTCTATTGGGTTGAGATCAGGACTCTGGGCAGTCCATGTTAATATTTCAATCTTTTGAGTTTCCAGGAACTGCTTTACCCGTTTTGCTGTGTGACATGGAGCGTTGTTCTGCATGAACACTGCAGGCTGATTGGGTGATAAACACAGGGAAGGAACCATATGTTATTGAAGAAGGTTCTGATAAACATTTGCATTCACTCTGCCATGTAGCTGTATAAGAGGCCCAACTCCTGCTGCAAAAAACATGCCCCAAACCATGACACTTCCTCCTCCACTTTTCACTGACTTCTTTACACACTTTGGATTCAGTCTTTCTCCAGTTTGTCACCAAAACTTTATGTTTCCCATCGGACCAAAATAATTTAAACTTGCTTTCATTACTGAAGTGAACTTTGGAACAGTTTTCCTCTGTCCACACAACATGCTTAGTCTAGCCTTTCAGTCCAAATGCTCTTAAACCTCGAGACACTGTATGACGAGACAGATCCTTACCCTGTTCAGCGGTAAACTGGTGAGCAATTCCAGCTGCAGTTTGGAAACGATTGCCTATTGGGATCCTCCGCAGTATCCTGTCCTCTCTTGTATTTGTCTTCCGTGACCAACAACCAGCCTTCTTGGCGGACTTGAATGAGTTTGTCTTGTTGTAAAGATTCAATATTCCTCGAAATCACAGATTTGGACGACCAACTTGTCTTGCAATGGCTCATAGGGTCATCCCTTTGGCCTTCATCTGGACAACTTACTGCCGGAGGCTTTCAGTCACTTTAGAACGGCCCACCATCTTGCAGAGTCAGTGAAACTGGAAGTTAGGCTGCTCGCTAAATAGGGGTTGACAGATAATCAAAGGAAATTAGCACCAGATGCCAGATTAACACCAATAACTGGAAGGTATCTGAAAGTGTTCTCTAATTTTGATCAGTGTGTTTTCTGGAAATTAATATATATTTTTTTTTAAATGCCCTAGTTAATTTGTGGAAAAGATATTCTGGTAGCATGGTATAGACAGGACAAAAACTCCATAGGGGTTGACAGATAATCAAAGGAAATTAGCACCAGATGCCAGATTAACACCAATAACTGGAAGGTATCTGAAAGTGTTCTCTAATTTTGATCAGTGTGTTTTCTGGAAATTAATATTTTTTTTTTTTTTAAATGCCCTAGTTAATTTGTGGAAAAGATATTCTGGTAGCATGGTATAGACAGGACTAAAAACTCCTTCAACTGTTGAGCAGTGAAGATGACATTATTTTGGAATTGTTCAATTGTTTATTAATTGTTCTCTAATTTTGATCACCAGTGTATATATATTTTTGTTTGTTTGGGGTTTTTTTTCTCTTTTCAAAAACTTCTGTCTATTTCGCCATGGCTAACATGCTATAGATACACATAATACATATTAACTCTGACTTTGCAGTATGTACAGTATGTGTATGTCCATAGCTAAAATACTGTATGTGCATGCCATTTGAGAATATGAATAGACTGTTTTCTCTTGCTGTGAGTTGCCATTGAGAACAAATTACTCTCTGGGAAATACAACCATTTACTCACCCAAACAAGCCACATAAAGCCTGTCTAAGCTAATGCCACCATGTGATACACACACACACACACATACCTTCTCTTAATGGCTACTGGCTACTTCGTAATATTAACCCCGGGTCAGGTGGTGTTGCGTGTGCAGTTTGCATTCAAGCCTGCCATACTGTCAGGGTGTTTTGCATGCCACCCCTCTCTTCACCTCTCCTCAACTCGCCTCTCTACATGAGTCTTCCATAAACATTGGCATATATGGGGCTGTTGTGGCTGCAGTAGTTCTGCTGCTGGTTCACTACTCAGTCACACAGCTGTGCTCACATAAGCATATTTATATTAGCTCAAGTGCTTAATCACTTGGTGTGACAATGAGTCATATTTCAGAGCAAATTTCAGAATGATATCTATTAAAAATAAAAAATCAGGGGTAATTTAGTACAGGCATTATTACAACTGGCTGTCCTTGGAATGATCACTGAAATTGCATTAGATTATTTTTGTAGTTGAACATTTAAATATTTCCTCTGAACTAGTTCACAGAAGTCTTTAGCTGATAGTATGAGTGCTAAGCTGAAGACTTGGGGTGCAAAAGGTTTGATCTGTGATCTTCCATTAGAGTATTATCACTGTATTTAGGTTTGCACTAATGCATTGTAAATATGTTTTTGAGGTGGAATAGTGTAGAAAATGCAACCCATTTTACTGTGTTTTACAAAATACAATATTTTGAATATGAAGATTGCACTTTATTAATCGTTACACATACTGTATATAATATCTTTTTTTTTTTTGCACATATGTTTATAACCATTTCATGAACAATGTATGAGAACTTCATTGCATCCATAACCATTGTACTAATTGTATGCACTTTCTGTGTACTGTTTATTTACATATTATTCATATTATATTATTTATTTGTGTATAAATATTTATTCATGTCTATCATAAATCATAGACTTACCAAACTATACATATGTACATATTTTACACTGCTACCAATGCACTTCTGGTTAGATGCTAACTGTATTCCGTTGCTTTGTACCATAACGTGCGATGACAAAGTTGAATCTAATCTAATATGTTTTAATGTTATACATAACAGTTTATCTAATAAAAAAACAGAATATTTGCACAAAAACAGTAAGAGAAGTCATAAAGAAAGTGATGTTTATTCTATGAATTGTTTTTGCAGACTTTTAAATAACTTTTTCACATTATTCCATTTACTGCTATAACATGATGTATACTATATGAACAACATAACATAACATAACAGTGCCCCTGTGCAATAAGGCAGCTAAATGAAGATATGCTATACATGAGTTGGAGTGGAAGATCTTGAAAGGCCTGCTCTAAAGCTCTGACCTCAACCTTTAGGATGAACTGAACCGTTGACTGCACCCAAAGCATTCTCACCCTACATCAGTACCTGACTTTGCTAACAGCCTTTTGGCTGAATGAGCACAAATCTCCACAAGCACTCTCCAAAATTTGGTGAAACATCTACAGTACCCAGAAGACTGGAGGTTATTATAACACAAATAAGTACTAAATGTAGGCTGGGACACACATAAAGCAAATAACAACCTTATCATTATGTATATGCAGTATGGTCCACAAACATTTGTTCATATAGTGTATATCTTTAAGGTAATTATAATCATAACTAACCGTACTAATATCTCACAATTTCCAATAATCTAAAATAAAATGTGACTACACAATATAAGACAATAATGCAAATCATAAGGAAAAGTCATTTGAAAAATAATCTAAAAACACAACAAACAATTGCAACATGTTTGGACCATATGAAAGTGATACAAGGCAGTAATACAATGCAAGGGCTCGGCTATTAGACTATTAACTATTAGAAAATATTTTTATCAAATTCTTCATATAAATATAATTGCGATCATTATTGATTATTGTGTTAATGATAATAAAGAAACATCTCAATAATTTATATTAGTTTGTCCTCTTCATATTCTAATTAGGCTAATGCTTAAAATAATGCATAAATAATAATAATAATAATAATAATAATAATAATAATAATAATAATAACACAGAAATAAAACTCAGACTGAATAAATTCCACATAAAATACAATAAATAAATAAATAAATTAATTAATAAAAATAACAGGACATACAGTTTCAAATAAAAAAAATAATTTTTGGTTGGTTAGATAAAATAAATAAATAAAAAAAAAAACAATATTGTGCAGATTATATTAACCAGTGCAAAGGCTCATCAGCTGATTAGACCAGATGTCTGACATCAATGTCCCCTTTACAATCCTAAGAACTTGACAATAAATAAAAACATATGAATAGAGCTATTTTGAGGATGTGAAAATTTATGCACAAGGCTGCACAATTACATTCAATAAACGCACCAATATTGATTAATCTTTCATTTATGTCATTTCGGTAGCATGCGTAATGATTTTATTCTGTTTGGTTGTTATGTTATCAGGTTACACAGGTTGCACAAATATCTGTCAGCAAACAGGTCATCACATTTTAATGATATTGATTATTTTTCTCAGCATTCAGACTATTCTCTATTCACTCTCTCTCTCTAAAATGAATGTATAAGAACTTGAGTATCTTTAAAAGCAGTAGAGAACACTTAGCAGCCTCGACTTATGGTAACAAGGAAGTGCTTTATTACAATGTCTAAGAAAGGGCAATCAGACAGGTACTCTAGAGAGGCTTGGCTGTCTGATATAAATGCTGTATTTTCCAGAGAGCATGATTTAATATTCCCAAATCATCTCATTGTGGTGTGTTTGTACGTTCATCATGAAGCACATAATGAACAAATTTCACTCTGTATTTATAAATAGTTATCCACGACTAAGTTGATTTTTCATATACCAGCATATGCCAAAGTGTGTTATTGTCTTAGATATTATTTTAAGAATTATGACGAAATAAAACCTTGATGGGCATGGTGTCTTTCAAGATGACCCAAAGCTCACTCATTGGTCCTGGAGGAAAAAAATGAGGCACATGATCTTTCAAACTCACAAGCCAGTTAAAGACATACAAGAGATTCTGGAGTGATACGTTAGACCCAACCATATTTTCCAAGATCTTTGAGAAGAATGGTGTTTTGTCCAGGACAGTTCAAGATCAATACCCTGGTGCACCAGAGCTCTTCTGGTGGCTTACAAAGACCTTACCAACAAGCTACACTCTTCCTTTAATGTGTTACCAGCTGTACAGTGCAGCTAAGAACAATGCGGAAACAAATCTATTGCTCAAATGTTAGTTTGAATATTTCAAGTCAACATGTATATATATATATATATATATATATTATAATATATTGTAATATATTGCTTACAATAGCATATTTGCAGATTTCTGAGAAGCCTGTTTCTCAAGGGATGGATACTAATTTGGAAATTATTTAAGACTAAATACTTACATATCTACAAATCTATTGATGCCAAGGACAAAGACATTTTGGAGTATATATAGCACGATTACATGTGGTCATCATGGCTTCAGTTAGAACCCAGGGGTTCCAAGCAAATACTTTACCACAGCACTGGATATTCTCTTGTACATTATTATTCCTAATTATAAGTAAAAACAAACATATACATTCATTCATGATGTACATTTTGTATACCCAATCATAAATTTTGAAATAATGACAAGATACTTTGTGATCACCAGATAACAACTAGTCACGAGATCATAAAAAAAAAAAATTACACCAAGATAAAAATACAAAAAAGAAAAATAGTTCATGGCCTTTCTGGACATCTGTAAATCATAACACATTGTACACTGCTGCTCATAAGATTAATAAAACCACAATTTTTTGCAATCTGTTTGGAAATTGAAGCAATTCAAGTCCAGTTAATAACTTGAAATGATCCAATGGTAGGCGGTAAACATTCAAAGATGAAAAAAGTTACCAAAAACTAAAAAAAGCAAAAAAAAAACAGACTGTGTTACTCCAAACTTTAAGCCATATATAAACAGCATTGTTCTGCAGAAAGTAGTATACAGTTTTCATAATAGTTAAAAATGGGCAATTGATAAATAAGTACAGGCAGACCACTATAAATCTTATAAGCGTAAAATGGGGGTGTTGTAATATTTTGACCGTCCCCCGGTGGTCTAGTGGTTAAGACGCAGCGCTCTCGCTGATGCGACCTGGGTTCGATCCCCAGTCAGGGAACCATCCCCAGCCACTTTCAGTGCCGGTCCCAAGCCCGGATAAATGGGGAGGGTTGCGTTAGGAAGGGCATCCAGCGTAAAAACATGTGCCAAATCAAACGTGCGGAGGATCCGCTGTGACGACCCCTAACGGGAGGAGCCGAAAGAAAGTTTGTAATATTTTGACCGGTAGTGTATATGTATATCTGTGTTGTACTTCTGCTGTAACATAAGTGGTTAATTGAATAATTGCATGAATGAATGTGTACAGAATGTTTAATTGCATGAATGTGTAAAGGTGTTTCTAATAAAGTGGCCTGTATATATATACTGTAAAACTTTCTTTCGGCTTCTCCCATTTAGGGGCGCCACAGCGGATCCTCCGCACATTTGATTTGGCACATGTTTTACGCTGGATGCCCTTCCTAACGCAACCCTCCCCAATTTATCCGGGCTTGGGACCGGCACTGAAAGTGGCTGGGGATGGTTCCCTGACCGGGAATCAAACCCAGGTCGCAGCGTGGGGGCGCTGCATCTTAACCACTAGACCACCAGGGGACCCTCCTGTATATATACTGTACGTTGTACAATAAATAAAATCGGTAGTTTGAGACAGCAGAAATGTTGACTTAATTAGCATAATTAAGAGCCACAATACATACATCTAAGAACACCCTAATTTGTATAATTTTAAGACTGTATATAAAAAATTATTAGTGCCATACTGTTTTGTAATTTCATTTCACATATTTAAAAAATGCATATGTTTGTAATTTATTTTATCAGAAATGTTCAGAGCTTGAAAGGAAGAGCTGTAGACAGACTGCTGAAATGTCCAAAGCTCATATTTCTCTCTCTCTCTCTCACACACTCTTTTTTTTCTCTCTTTCTCTCTCTCTCTCTCTCTCTCTCTCTCTCTCTCTCTCTCTCCCTCCCCCCTCAGCCTTTACTGATTTCCTAGGAAAGGAATGATAACAGATCTGAGGTTAACCCAGTAAAAGTATTTTGACCGTTCCTGAAAGTCTCTCATTGGTATGTCATGGGCGTGTCCATGTTCTCCCACTCATATATACACACACACACTCATATACACACTATGACTCATGAGTGCGTCTATTGAGGGATTCCCTCCCTTATATCCTCTTGTTTGTGTCTCATTCCCCAGACAACCAAAGAACAAAATGATCTGGTCATGTGCCCGTGACACAATGTCCTACATTTCTCAATGTAAAAAAATTCCACAAACTAAAACTACACACTACAGACCATCATTGTTTATTGCTACACTCTTTTTTTCTATATCTACTAAAATAATTATGAATCTCTGCTGCTTTTTCCGATGCTATCTTCTTCCTAACGTTTTACTATCTTGCTATACGAGCTAGATAAAATTTCCCAAGCACACTGCTCATTTGCTTTTCCACTCCTGGTATCCATGAGAACCAGCCATGCTCCATGACAGTATGCGTAAACACTAGAACTCATGACTAAGAGACCAGAGGTTTTCCTGAGCTATTACACACTCTGTGTGTCTGAGCTATAATTGTAAAAGCTCTGACTGCGTCTGAAATCACTCTTTCTACTCTAAATAGTCTGCCAAAATAGCACTTAGCACTCTTCAATCCCATAATGCTAGTGCTACAGAAGGCATGACCTCTGGAGAATGCGGGCTTAGGTAGTAATAATATTACCATCGTTATCATCATCAGTACTACAATTACCAGGTGACAGCTTTCAAATCTTAAAATATTAATTATTTTATTTCATTTGTAACCCACACCAGATTCTATATGTTACATTCTGGAGATTTTGGGCATTCAGATGGCTTATTTCTTTTCCTATACGAAATACGCCATTAAACATCACTAGCTATCAAATTAACACACCACAACCAATTTTTGCTTCTCCACTGACACACATTTTTGCACTAAAAAGTATCAAGCAAAAGCTACACAACATAATCAATTAACTTAATGGTTTCCAAAAACAAGTCAAGTCTGTCTTCTATTATATTACTGTTATCTTTTCTAAATCAGATACATCTATGTTAGTATAATTCCATACTGTATGTAAATTAACTAGAATTTTATGTTAATAACATTTGCTAGCTAGAACCAAACATTTTACTTACAGTTTGTAAGCTCTTATCCTGTTAGCTAGCTAAAAATACATGGTAATATTAGCTAGCTAGATCTATGAACGTTGTCAAAACTGATTGTTATGTAGCTAAACCGTACTCTTAGCTAGCAAAGTAGAATTGTTACACTGATGTTATTTAGTTTTTTTAAAGATCAAACTTTATTATAGTAGGTTTTGTATTCAGAGCTGATCCTGTGCAGTACTTTTTTCCCTGGATAAGCAATACATGGATTTAGACTTTCGCTTTAAAAATTGTATGTTACAGAATAATCATGTGCTTTGGTTTTTATATGAATATTATAATGATTTGTCTTACTGGAAAATTGCTTTGAATGCCATAACAAAGCCTGAGCTGAACAACTGGTAGACCATCTTTGCCAGCTGGTAAGTAATCATTCAGTTCCTAATGACTTCACCAAATGCATCAATGATTTTGTTAAGAGTTTCTGCTATAGTGTTGTCATTTTTTATCTATGGCTGAAGTAGACTGGGTTTCGGTCTGTGATGTATTTCCACCTTTAAAATGCTTGAGGATAAATTGCTTGCTAAAGATGGATTAAGAAATTGATTTTTTTTTAATGTAGATTAAATATATACAGTAACTATAAGTTTTCAACCAAATCGTGCTAGCTCATCCTGTGTTTTGGGAGCTAGTAGATGAAAGAAATGAAAGAGAGCCTGAGGTGTTTTTATGGAAAGAATCACCAAATTCGGCAGTTTCACTAAGAAAGGAAATAGTTTGGGCTTAAATCAGAAGGTTTGAGGTCAAAGCTCCAGCACTGCCAAGCTAGCACAATTGGGCCCTTGATTAAGGGCCCTAATCCTCTCCACTCCTAAAGATACCTTATCATGGTTGACCTGGTTCTCTCACCCTATTCTTCCTAACAAGCTTATATACAAAGAAAACAATTTGTCTGTGCTGTTAATTATATGTATGAAGTACAAGGAATAGCTTCTTCTACATTTTCTATTGGGGTACTATTTAAAAGGTCAGGAGTGATCTGTTGGGCCCTTGAGTATGACCCTAATCCCTCTTCGCCCAAGGGTTGCTTCTTAACAAAGGTATGTGGGAAAGAAAAGGATTTAGATTAGTATATAAAACACATTAACACTTTTTCTCCTGGTTACTTTTTTAGACATCAGGAGTGCCTCTGTTGGGCCCTTGAGTATGACCCTTAGCACTATTTTTTCCAGGGGTGCTGAATCATGGCAAGTTAAGTAAAATATTTAATCAAAATATCACTCTGCTGTTTACTATATGCAACAAATAAATGCTTCTTCTACTTTTGAATTTTTGAAACGTCCCAAGTGTCTCTGTTGGGCCCTCTTTTTTCCAGCGGCACTGTATCATGGGCGACTGTATGCTTCCTAACACATATAAATGAACAAAAGTGTTTCATTTTGCTGTTTAGTACATGGAACAATGAAACATGTACAGTGGTACCCCGCTTATCGACCGGCTCAGACATCGACCTTTTCGCTTAGTGAACAGTTTTTTGATCGAAATCTGAAGGTCACAGGTGTATTTGTTGGGCCCTTTTTATTTATTTATTTTAATTTATTTTATTTTTTTTACACAGTACATACTCGAAGAAAACAATTTCACTTCCGTTTACCATAGGTAACAAACAAATGCTGACTTTTCAAGAGGTCATGGGTGTTTCTATTGGGCCCACGAGTGTGGCCCTTAACCCTCTCTTTTCTAAACATATAACGTATATGTGAAGAAAAGAGTTTCACTGTGCTGACACGTGCTCTAACGCTCCTTCTTCTGCTTCCTCTAGCTGAGAGTTAACGTCGTGAAGAGTGATTTGGGACGCACCCTGGTTGTGACGTGACGCGTCCCCGAGGGCGTTGGCCTGACGTGGATCGAAAGCTTTTTAAACAGCAGCGCTGCGTTTCAATCCGTTCCAGTCTCTCTTTCCTGTTGTCGGACTTGCGGAGTAACGCTGTCTCTCTCTGTTCCTCTCATTCTCGGGGTCCGTGGTTTCAGCACTTTTCTGTGCAAACTCTCCTGGAAATACTTTCACGCAGACTACTGTAAGTTAGTATCTATCTATCTATCTATCTATCTATCTATCTATCTATCTATCTATCTATCTATCTATCTATCTATCTGTCTGTCTGTCTGTCTGTCTGTCTGTCTGTCTGTCTGTCTGTTTGTCTGTCTGTCTGTCTGTCTGTCTGTCTGTTTTGTTTGTCTATTTACCTATTTCTAAAAGAGCGCACAAATCCTAAGGCGCACCGTGTTGCGCATCGCATCTTTTTGCGCATCTGGATTTATGTCGCTTGCCTTTGCGCGTCATGATGTGTTTCTTTGCATTCTCTCTCGTGCGTTATTTTGATTACATGTCATATACCTTTCAAACGCAAGAATACAGAAATAAACATTTGTTGCTACTTAGTAACTAACTCTTTTCCCTCGTAGGTTCGGTTTTCTCCCCATTTTTGCGTCATTACGCACAATTTATTCTGCTGAATATTAATGGTATATCCTAATTACACCATTCAAATAGAACACTAATTGTCAGTAAATACAGTTCTACCTGTTGTTTAATTGCTGATATGACTCTCATTAGGAATAAATAAGTGCTGTATAGATTTATTCAACACCCAGTGTTGTCTTGTTTACCTATTTATCTGTCATTCCTTTTTTTTTTTTTTGGTGGTTAAAAAAAATTCCTCATGTACCTGTCTGAATATAAAAGGTGCACTATTTGCAGGCTGGTAGCCTCCACAAGCACTTCATTATACTAGAACCCTGGTAACACCCAGTTAATGTAGATGAAGCCAAGAGTGTGTAAAAATGTACAGTAAAAAGTATGGGTTTGTTTGTGTGTGCAGAAAACCAGCACTGGAAACATGCTGCTCCTTCTTTGTGGCATCGTATTTCTGCATATCGCAGTTCTGGTTCTGCTGTTTGTCTCCACTATAGTCAGTGTGAGTATGGATATCATCACCATCACCATTATTATCATTATTATCTTCATCATGATGTTCTTGTGAAGTTTATTATTGAGATTCTGCATATTTCTTTTTGCACAGACCTGGAGTGCAACCCAAACCAGTACTGCAGACCTCTGGGTAAACTGTACTACAGCCTCTGCATGTTTGGCCGGTGACACTGGAGGTATGAAACTTTTGTTTGCTCTCTCATCTTCATCACTGCACAGGATGAGGCTTGGAAATTGTTATGTACCATGATTTCGGAGTGGCAAAGGGAGGGCTTAGGAGTGCCATAATGTAATTATAAATTGGTCAAGGTTGCGCTTATCGAATACCCGTTTGTCTCTTTGTCCAAAATGAGAAGTTACGCGATGACGTTGTCTTTCTAGTTCTTAAAGGATTTGCTCGACAACAGTCTCAGCACGTCAGTTTCAGACCTCTCATAGATTTGAGGTTAGACCTCGCTGGGTGTGACGAGGCTTGAGGAGGATCTGCACAGATCCGGTCATCTTCTTTACACAAGGTGAAAAAGTATCAGTTATTTTTCACAGACCAGGATCTCTGACCTCTACATAATTCTAGCCTCGAAGAACCCCTGAAAAATGCTTTAGCACGCTCACATAGGCGTGACCGTGAGCTCCATTGCCACCTCGACTGCCATCTAGGGGTGAGAATGCGGCTATGCAACCTGAGTGGGATGCAAGATCCCCCCTGGCTCCAGCAGCTCATCTCAGCAGTATAAATAGTCCCCGGGTCGAGGCTGAGCTCAAAAACCCTTGTTTGGGAGTGGAGATGGCAGACTAGTGTGATAGCTCGGGGTGGGGCACAGGTCGAGTATGCAGAACAGATTAAATTTAGACGCCAATCTGGTTGTGTATGTAAGAGTGTGAGTGTAAGGTGCTGGGAGATCCTCTGACCATTCTGTGTTTTACAGAGCATGTGGCTGGGTTGGGTCACACCCAAGGATCATATTTAAATAGTATTATTGGTTCATAATAAAAGATCAGAGAGATTCTGTCTTTAGCGCAGACACGCTATGGACAAGCAATATGTCATTCGTTCAAGCGGTTTTTGAAAATAGCTTTGAACAATTGCAGCAATGGAGGAATCTGTAGCTGTGACATTCTGGGTTAGGCAATTATTAGACGCATTGCAATTGAATGCAGCATAAAATGTTCATGGACGATGTTTTTTCGGAAAAAAAAAGTTGTGCCGTCTTGAAAAATAAATCAATAAAAAGAATTATGTTAGCACATAACCTGTTGGGTGGCATTTTAATATACATTATGTACATATTATAAATTATTTGTTTAATAAATAATACGATATAATAATGGTGCCTAACCTGTTAATGATATATAATATGATATAATATTAAAATATTAATTAATAAATTAATATATTAATATAATTATATTAAATTAATAGCAAGCAAGTTAATCATAAATCATATTTGGGCTTTAGAAGTAAAAAAAAAATTATAAAAATTAAAAATAAATTAAAAAAATGTATTAACTCTATTGAGATCTGGAAATTAAATATTGAACCGAACGCAGTAATTTTGCCGGATTTATTATCTTAAAACGAAGAACTAGTTCTGGTTCTGTCTGGTTCTGGTTCTGTATTCTCATAAGAGATGTTTATAATTTGATGGACAAGTTCCCACATGCATGCTCACACTTTAACAGGTTGAATTTCTGGTTATGTTTATCATTCGGATGTTTTGGATGACATAATCGTGTGTGTTTTTGAAATGAAGCCGAACCAGCATGTGCAGCTGCATTTGTTTGTCGAGTGCTCCTAGTGCTCATGAGTGCTGGGCGAGGCCGAGAGCAGTCCTGTCGCTTTATTTACGCCTCCTTTTGTTTTGTTGTTTTTTTCTTTGTTTTGTTTAGTTAGTAGTCAAGGGAATAAACCTAGAGTATCTTTGATGGCTTTTCATGTCGAAATCTCTGTATGTGTATTAATTAAAAGACTTACAGTAGAACATTAGATACATTTTCTGTCAAAGGTACACTGTTTACACTGTGCGTTTGGGTGTGTGCTCGTGTGTGTGTGTGTGCACAAGCCATTATAATTATACTGTAAATGTCAGGAAACACCATGCATCAGGAGTTCATGGGCAGAGTACAGGGGCAGTGGGAAGGAAGTGCAACTCAAGCTGTTTACTTTAAAGCAGAGTTGAATAAGGTTCATGTGTATTTTCAGAAAAGTAAAAACTGAATGACCATTAAAAAAAAACAAAAAAAACTGATGATTAGTCAAATTATAGGGAACTTTCTGGGATATTAAATAATTCAAAATGGAAATGGAAACACTATTGTCTTTAAGGTGCAGTATTTATTGCATCATACTTTCAACTGTAGATATATTCACAATGCATTGGTACAGAAATCTGGATGTAGATCAAAACCATAATAATCCATATTAATAAATCCATACTCGAAATAGAACCGTCACCTTGCAAACCAAGTTTTACAACCAGATTGTAAATCAGTGCTCTGTATTTAAACAAACTCACACACTATATTTAATTTAATACTAAGGAAAGATGCTCAGTATGATAAGAATCCTGAGGTGAGCACAGGACACTCTTTATGATCACAACAGCACCATTAATCTTCATTTAATCCTTTTCTTTGCATTCTTTCTGGCTCTGAAACTCTCTTCACGCCTGTTCTTCTCTTCTGCCCTGTTTTTTCTTTATTATAAGCCAAATCACAATGCATCTGTAACTTCAGAACACAGGGTGTGGTCAGCTCACAGAAAAGGAAAGAGATTCACCACACAAGCAAAACAGGGCCTCTAAACTGCCCCTTTAAGTTTGCATGAATTTATCTGTTAATGAATGCGCCTGTCTCTTGTTGTATGCAATGGCTCCAAATGGAAAAGCAGATCAGTCAGTACTAACAAGATTATTGTGCTTGATCGCTGTTATTTTTAGGCGATGGTGCTGTATGATGCAGCATTTGCCCTAAACTAAATCCTTTAAAAGGTTCTCAGTCTGCTGGTTTTGTTCCAAACCTAAAACTCTTTACTTTGTTCTTGATGCATTTACAAACTATAAGTAGTGTAATCAACTAGTTTTCTTTATCACCTGTTAGATTGAAAACCTTCACATAAGAAATGCACACAAATACAAGAGATATACATACTGAAACTTACAATTTTAATCTCTGGATCTCATTCAGAACAGGTTTTTGCAGAAGATGCCATATCTCATGTTAGTAAAGGTGTTTGTATCCTGGCATGCCGGTTGCCAAAAGGAGAACTCGTTCACAGCGGAGCGAGAGTGAAAGAGAGATGCAGAAACCTGAAACTATGTGCATGACTCTTAGACAAGAAATAGACACGCTAAAAAGTCTCGGCATACTGCATACCATCGGCTTGAGAGTAAAACAATTGTAAATCTCCATAGACAAAAAACAGATCCAGTCTTACTGCCGTATCTTATGTTCAGAATGACTTACTTTTAATCATAACCTTTCCTTTTAATTTATTTTATGGCACTTTTATTAAAGGTAATTGAACATTTATCAGAAATACTTGTGTACAGTGGCGCTGAAGGTGACCGATAAAGGGAAAATGGCCAAAAAAAAAAAACATCAGTAAGAAACCATTATAGGAAGCAAGCCTTAATATGGGAAGCTTTTATCTCCTTTATCTGGTTTTGGTGTAAGACCACTAAGCGTATTGCTACAGGTGAGAATTGAACCATGTACATTTTTTAAAGATCATTGTCAATGTCGATGTCTTTCTACAGCACAATTTAAAACAGCGAGAAGTTGCCCAATTTGCTGTTCAGTAACAAAAGTATTTCAACATTCAACAACAAACAACAAAAACACTGTCCAGGAGATCCCATTCATCTCTACAATGCTCTGAAAATCTAGAGAAATTATCTACAGAAAAGAGTTTTTAGCTTAGAATTACAATCAGAAACAAGTGCGTGAGAACTTCTGACCTTGGGTGGTAAACTGTTCAACAGTTTGGTCCAGGTGCTAAGAAAGTCTGATCTCCTGAATTTTAGTACTGCCTTAGGAATAGTCAATATTCTCTGATCAGAAGATTCAAAAGATCTCAAAAGATTGTAGAGAAAAGGTCTGATGTGTATGTAGATGCCAGTTAGTTTTTTAAAAACAAATAAGTGTATCTAAAAATCAGTTCAATAACAGAGACATTAAAGTCTGTGAAATAGGATTATTCTAGCATACACCCAAACGTCTGTACCATTTGAAGCTGAGAGACAGATGTTTCATATCAGCGTAGATGGTGTTGCAGTTGCAGTTTCTAAAATGATGCAGAGTGAATTCATAGGCTTAAGGGTCAGAGCTTTACATGGCCAGACATGTGACCTTGTACACCAAATTCGTCAATATGTTTTTTCACGACTGCCCAACATGTAAACATAAAAAACTAGTAGTACAACATGAAAATTAAAAAGAATAAAGTAACAAAAATAAATACAATAAGTATAACTGTATATTTTAGGTATAGTTTTACTATAAGGTATGGGGAAAAAAGGCAGGGGCATTGCAATGCTTGAAAAGGTTTGGAAAATAATGTTACTACATTCAAATGTTGCTAATTTCTGTACCATCTGGGGTCTGAATTAAAACAAATATAACATTTTTGAAATGAAGAATGTAAAAAATAGTCTCTTTGGCCTGTCAGTAATGATGTCAGACAAGGATGGTATAATACATATAGATTTGGAGACCAATTGCTAATTTATATACAGTCAGAATTTATTCAAAGAGGGTTGAAATTCAGCTAAAGTGTACCTTCTTTCTATTGTCTAATTGAACGCTAAATAAAAAAGTTTAATATTAATTACTTTAATGTAGAAAATACGTTATCCTGAATGAAAATCTTTAAGTTTTTGCACATTGAATTTTATGTCAAACTATGAAACGTATTATGAAGTTATTTGTGTGCCTGTGTCTCAAATGCCATAATGCATGTCTAGTTAGTTTTATTCTAGAACATCAATCTTTTAAAAGAGTGCATCGCAAATGCACTTTCAATCAAGCTTCTCAATCACAGCCGAAGCACTATCACATATACAACTACTAACTTGTGTAAATATGATAGCAAAGCAGAATAAATAACTGGTTAATATTAGCAGAATTCATACCTTTATTTAAAAATGAAAAGCCTTAATACATGAATCCATAGTAAATTATTTTTAATTCTATATATTTAAAGCCCTTTTGTATTTATCATATCACTATTCATGTGCAAAGACATTTCCAAAAGAGATTGTGTAATGAAATTAAGCTTAATGCTAGCTTTATTCCTTGCAACCTGATGGATGTGCTGACTTTTACAAAGCTTATTGATCATTAATCTTTCGAATTACTAAGTAGCATTAGCCAGCTTATAAACTATATGGATAAACCTTTGTGGACACCTAACCATAAGATGTTCCACTTTATGTTGGAGTGTGCTTGTGGAGATTTGTTTCCATTCAGCCAAAAGGTATTAGTAAATTCTGATACTGATGTACTTGTGGAGTGTGTGGAGGCCTGGGGTGCAGTCAGCAATCCAATTCATCCTAAGTATGGTTGATACCATTGATGGTCAGAAATGTATATCATGGAAATCTATCACTCCCACCCATGTAAAACATATCTTTATGAAGAATGCTTTGGATACATGGAGATTGTCATGCTGGAACAGGGTTGGGTCTCCTAGTTCAAGTGAATGCTATTGCATCCGATGTTTGGGGAAGAACCGCATATGATTGGAATAGTCAAGCCGAAACTTCAGTCCATATAATGTAGCTTAAGCTAGAAAGTACATTTTAAAGTGATATAACCATAGGATAAGCTTCCTGTTGAATTGTGTTTGGTATGTACATTGAGTCATACTGTAATTTTGTACTTGTTTTTTATGAGGATTAAATGTTATTTAAGCCAGTCTAACACAAATGCAGCTTGGCAGTGATTGTACTTAGACAGACAAATTAAGGCTTTGTATTATCACATTTTAATACCAGTGTCACACAATTTTCACTTGATACAACTTATTACAAAGCCGTTTAGTTGCCGCTAAGTTACAGCGTGAAAGCTGAACAACACAGGAAACATTAAGCAAAATAAGTTTACACATCCAGACAAGTTTCAATATGAAAAATGTGTTGTGCATCTAATGCATGATGGATTAAATGATAGATGGTTGAGATATGAAGCTAGTAAAGCTATCAAGACAAAGTAATGATATACAGTATATATATATATATATATATACTATATATATATATATATATGCATATATTTCTCTGGCTCAAGGATGAGCAGAAGATCAATACCTAAAGAGCCGGTTTTATTTTAAGTGTCTGGAGCTTGTAGGAATTTGAACTCCCATTTGTGATTTTCCAATAAAAAATGCTTTTGGTAAAGTGAACAACTTTGTGCTCTTTTAGAAAACATTGTGGAAGTATTTTGTCTCTGATGGATTCAACATCATTTGATTGGTCTCCTTTTTGTGTTGAGTTGGTTTTGATATTTAAAATATTTAATCTTTAGTAGTCCTTTTTTAAATAGATAGAGAGGTCTGGTCAAGTTCAAAAGAAACATCTATAACTCTTCTAGTTTGGAATCGCAGACCCAGTCGCAGTACATTGTAATGTCATGTAATGAAATCTAATGTAATCCAAGTGTCATAAACATTTCTAACTGAACTTTCTGTTCGGTCCTGAAGTTGCTTTCTGCAATAACAAATCTGTCAATTTTTTCACTCTCTGTCTTTCAGTATGGATTCAGTCAGTGCAGGCTCTCATGATCCTGTCGATCATCTTCAGCATCCTGTCACTTTGCCTGTTTTTCTGCCAGCTGTTCACACTGCAAAAGGGTGGACGCTTCTTCCTCACTGGAGCCTTCCAAATCTTCGCCTGTGAGTATCTTTACATCTGAAATGCTTGCTAATTAGGGCAAAAACCACGTTTTGTTAGTTGTCTATGCCTGCAGTCTGGAGAAATAAGTGCAGTTGGAATTAATGATTTGTAGCTAATTAAAGCTATAAGGAAATATCTCGATATTCAGTTACACAGTGATATCATACCAGATCCATACATCATTCTCATGACAGCAGGAATCAATGCTAGAAATCCTGTCCTTGTTTTTATTGACCTGTGAGTTAGGGTTTCTTCAGGACATGCCATGCTGGTATATGAACTTTCCAAATAAGTCCATTCCAAATTATTTTATCATTAAACACCGCAAATCATTGTTTTTTTTTGGTTTTCATCTACAAAAAGCTTTTTTTTTTCCCCAGCACATTTATTTCCAAAATTAATCTTTAAAAAGCTTTTCAATGTATTTCTTCTAGATTTGACAACATAATACTAATGCACTTCATTGTCTTTTAAAATTGCAGCCAGTTCCTTTTTTAATTTTCTGATCTGTTCAGTAAAAGATCGTATTTATCGTAATTGTACAAAAGTCTGACTCTGATGTTTTTAAAGCAGTGTAGAAGTGCCAGAGAATGACAGTGCATCCAGAAAATGACTTCTCGTATTCCTCTCACACACACCTCAAAGTTAATTTTTCAAAACATTGGCATCCTTGGCATCCATTGATGCTCGTTGAGCCAGTATTAATTAAATTAGTTCTGTCACACTTTGTTATACATTACATTTTCCAGAATGTACTTAAATCCCTTTCAGATCAATTACAGGCCAACATCCTTAGGCAATCTGTTTAGATGAAATAATATTGTATATAGATTTTTAATTAGGCAAGGTCATTATAGACTTATGCTCTAGACATAATTATCTTGTAAGTAAAGGAGGACTGCAAATATACTTAATGAATATGATAGTGTTATAGAGAAAAGAAAACACAATATGGATTCCTGTAAGATTCTTGAGGACAGAATTCAGGTTGTTTGGTCACAATAACAATTAGATAAATGTCAGGGGGGAAGCAGCGTGGGCCATTAGGATTTTGGTGTCTCAAGGTGCCCACCGGATTGGCACCGGAAAACAGAGGTTTAGACACAAAGTGAAATGTCATGGCTGGCACGCTGGGGGTGGTTCGCGTCTTGCCAGACTGAGCCTGATCTCAAAAAGTGCTTAATCATGCTGCGGATGCAAGTTATTTTGCTGAAACGAGGGTGAAGACAGTGCTGGCTCTGTCTACTCAGAAATCTAATGGCACTGCCCTGTCTGGCTCAGAGGAGGACATTACGGGAAATGTCAGTATCTCCGGACACTCATACACAAAGACCAGTGAACAGGTCCTGCTTTACTTTAAAAATCCATTTGCCTGTTTCCCTACCTGCATGGTCCTCAAACATTTTTGGATAAATATTGTGTCAGTTATTTTATGAAAGAGAAATTCTTCCTTCTATGTGACCTTTTTATAAAACCCTATTCACCCAAGTGTCTACCTACCTGTCTGGCTCACTCAAGAGGTCAAACTTAAACCCTTTGTTTTAAAGGAATCTACACAGAAGCTGTAAGAGTCTTTAGACTTACCATACCATCCCATCAACTCAAGTGTCTACCTATACAATCCACATCCTACTTACTTCCCAACTATTTAAACTTCTCACCAAACCATTCATACTTCCAGCACACCTTAAATCCAACACACTAATCTATAACTATTCCAAAGCGAATTGGTGCTTAACAGTTCTGTTAAGTAACCTTACATTCTACATGTAATCATTTTAGCATACCATCACACCAATTTTAGGGTTCTACATTAAACTTTTTATTGATTCTACATAAACAAGGAGACATAGATTTAACTACACACTTGCCAATTACATTTACAAACCTAAAAGCCCTATATCTATGTACTAAACCCATGATACTACATCCACCCAAGTTTGTAGTAGGTCAAAGGTTCTGCCTTTTCAAAAGGGTGCCACCTGAGCCTTCTGTTGTAGATTCTCTTAACAGAAAGTGTGCAACAGTTTATGTTGTAGATGTTACATTATTTTTTAGAAGGTGAGCAACCAACCTACCCCCTTACCTTCTCAAACCTTAAATCTTACCTTCTTACATAGCATTCTAAACAAAACAACAAACAAGATATTCATTTATGGAAGGTATAGCAGTCATGTGTAATGTTGAGAATCAGAATAGATGGCATTGGGCATACTTCTGGGCATTCTGTTAAGTCATGTGATCAACCGGGTGCTCATTCATTTGTCCACAAATGAACCAGTGGTGAAGCTTTCTGTTTCAAGTAATGAGGCTGTATATTATAATATTCTGTTTTATTCTTCCTCTCCATCAGGTCTGTTCATTATGTGCGGTGCGATCATTTACACGGTGATGAGGAACACATGGATTCCCTCGGGCGCGTCGTACGGTTATGCCTACATCCTGGCCTGGGTGGCTTTTCCTCTAGCGCTCATCAGTGGCTTGATTTACATCATCTTGAGAAAACGGGAATGATCTACTCACCCCCCGTTCGAGGCTCCAGATATCGCTGATCATCTAAATCGCCTACCGCATCTGCAGACAAGTTTAAACAGCCCATACAATATAATATAATATAACTGTACAAAAAGAATCACCACCATGAAAAGACATATAACAACGAATGCGGTCATTGTTTGAAGATGTATATAGTATCTATGGTTTAAAACCTATTTATAACACTTTTTACATATATGTACATAGTATTGTTGTGTGTCGACAGAGCTTTGTTTTTGTTTGTGTTTTTTTTTTGCTAATTAAGTGCCTAAAATGTGGTTTTTTTTTGGTTTTTTTTGTTGTCAGAGGCAAGTGCATTATTAGCCATATTTTTTTTTTTTGTTGTTTGTTTGTTTTTCTTACACTGCCAAAAAACAGTTATATATAAATATAAAAAAAAAATCCGTTGAAGTATTTTAACCAAAGAGCATGTATTAAAAAAGAGTGATATGCTATAGTGAAATGGCTTGAGAAGTTTATAGATGTGGTAACACTTACTGAAAACGCTAAGCTAGATACAAAATTGACCATATATATATATTTTTTTTGCATTTAAAACCATTAATTTTTTTTATTTTTTCTATTATCTTTTGGACAAAATGGTGCTATGTATTTACCATTCCTATAGCCATTTTGATTTAGTCAGAAAAAAAGCAAATGGCCTGCAAGTAGATGTGACAGCTCTGTATACTTACTTCTGTACATACGATACTTAACAGATAGACTCATTTTATAATAAATTGTGTTTGAGAATAACTCGAGACTTGAGTATTAGCTAAGCAAATGGCTTTCAAAGGCCACGTAGACGTTTTTAGCGATACTGCAACAGCTAAGAGGGCATTATATTACCAAATGCCATCAGGAAGGTGAGAACTGCCTGGTATCTCAGTGTATCTGTGTTGTGTGTCTTCAGCTAGCTAAAAAAAATCACTAGAGTTTAAAAACACGTATATTACGCAAAGCTACTTGTGATCGAAGGGAATCTTACGGTATTTTGCATGGATTTCAACACCAGATTTCAATGTTCTATTAGTGTATGTCCCAGAGATTTTTGCATTCATTGTGATGTTGTGCTGATACTTGAAATGTGACGTGCTGACTATGTCCGCTGTTGTGAAAAACAAACTAAAAACCACCGCCGACAAAAAAAAAAAAAAAGTCTCCATCTTGAATGCAGTGTTTTTTTTTTTTTTTTTTTGGACGCCATGTGGTTCTTTACAAATACATCACTTATGATCTGTAATGCAACTCACACTGAGGACCATGTAGGGGGGGGACGGGACTATAAGAGAATCCCTATGCACTGAAACCAACAATAAATTACCATTAACGCAATTTTTCTTGTCAGATCTCATGGTTTTTATGTGATTGCAGTGTTCTGGTGCGTGTCTTAAACAACATCTAAATCATCCTGGGTGAATCATAAAGTCGGGATCAGATTGTAGCATTTTTAACCCGAGATTAATCTCAATTTTTTTCAATTAAACACTGATTTTATATGATTCATCACTACCCAAGACATTATTCAAGTATTAAAAGTAAGCTGTGTTCCGTACTTGTTTACTATTCATACTTAATCTTGCCTGAAATAAGTAGTAAAACTGTGTTTCTGTGGTCAGAGGAGAAAGCAAAACCTCTTATGATGGCCATTTTGCATGTTCACACCAATGCTTGTGTTTATTAAAAAGCTATTAAAGAAATGTTGCTCTGTCTGTCTCACTGAGTCTGTAAGGATGCTTCCAAAACACTTCATGTATTGTACTGTATGAGAGCCTGTGTTGTTTGTGGGATTAGGGTGTGGTTGTAGCAGTTTTGCTGAATCTTGTGGAATCACGCCATCTAGTGTTTAATCATATAATTTTCTACCATTAGGGTGAAAGTGCTAAAATTTTCCACACACTTTTGAAAAATATCTGGCTTTAGCATGAATAATTTATCTACATTCTCTTCTACATTACATACAGAATTCTCTTTGAAACACCCCGAAGAAAAGATATTCAAAGCCAATAGGCAACAAAAATATACACGAAAATATAAACCTAAAATATAAAGCTTTTAATTTTCTTAAAAACTCATTATTGGACAATCAAGAATATAGCAAATAGATGAAGTAACTTGGTATAAAATTCATATATTTGCTTCATTCTTTATTGTTTCCTGGCCAATAATTAGTTTTTAAGACAATTGTCTTAAAATGTCAAATAAACCTGTGGACAGGTTTGAACAGAAAGAAGAGGCAGGATTGCTTAATTCAAATGTTGATGAACTTTGAACTTTGGAAAAAATAAAAGTTTAAAACATTATAAGGATTATACACAAAAAGTCTATTGAAGTGAATTTGTTAATTTGTATGTAAACTTTTTATTTAAACACTTCAATGCAGCAAAAGTAAAGAATTTGAGGCAAAGAAGTGCATTAATTTTTTACTTCCAATCTTTCTTTTCATTCTGAGAAAATTAAACGGTTCATTAAAAGGTACTTTTTTATGGGCATTTTGGCCAAGCATTTATATCCAGGGGGAAGATTTTATGAGGAGGAACATGATTAGACAAAAAGGAAAATATAAAGTTAAATAGCTAACTAGATGGATAGAAACAGAAAAATACATAACCAAACATAAATAAACCCTGCCATCTAGTGTTCAAACATACATAATCTTCTTCTTCTTCTTTCGGCTTCTCCCATTAGGGGGCGCCACAGCGGATCATCCGTCTCTATACCCCACTGTCCTCGTCATCTGCCTCTTTTAACCCAACTACCTGCATGTCTTCCCTCAACACATCCATAAACCTCCTCCTTGGCTTTCCTCTTTTCCTCCTTCCTGTTGTCTCCATTCTCAGCATTCTCCTACTGATATACCCCATGTCCCTCCTCTGCACATGTCCAAACCATCTCAATCTCACCTCCCTCACCTTGTCTCCAAAACGTCCTACATTCACTGTCCCTCTAATAAACTCATTTTTAATCCTGTCCATCGTCATCACTCCCAACGAAAACCTCAACATCTTCAGCTCTGCTACCTCCAGCTCCACCTCCTGTCTTTTACTCAATGCCACTGTCTCTAATCCATACAACATCTCAGGTCTCACCACAGTCCTATAAACTTTCCCTTTCACTCTCACAGATACTTTTCTATCACAAATCACTCCTGCTATCACTCTTCTCCACCCACTCCACCCTGCCTGCACTCATTTCTTCACTTCTCTAACACACCCTTCATTACTTTGCACTGTTGACCCCAGGTACCTGAACTCCTCCACCTTCTCCACCTCTTCTCCCTACATCCGCACCACTCCACTGCCCTCCCTCTCATTCACACACATGTACTCTGTCTTACTCCTACTGACTTTCATTTCCCTTCTCTCCAGCACAAACCTCCACCTCTCCAGGCTCTTCTCAACCTGCTCCCTACTCTCACAACAAATCACAAAATTTCATCCACAAACATCATAGTCCACGGATACTCCTGTCTGACCTCGTACATCTACCTGTCCATCACCACTGCAAACAGGAAAGGTTTAAGAGCTGATCCTTGATGCAGTCCATCCTCCACCTTGATCCAGTCTGTTGTTCCTACTGCACACATCACTGCTGTCACACTGTCCTCAAACATGTCCTGCACCACCCTCACATACTTCCTCATACCAGACTTTCTCATACAATACCACAACTCCTCTCTCAGCACTTTGTCGTACGCTTTCTCTAAATCCACAAACACACAATGCAACTCCTTCAGACCTTCTCTATACTTCTCCATCAACATTTTCAAAGCAAATAATTTGTCTGTGGTGCTCTTCCTCCCATTAAACTGAAAACTGTTGCTTAGAAATGGTCACCTCTTCTCTTAGCCTGGCTTCCACTACTCTTTCCCATAACTTGATGGTGTGACTGATCAACTTAATTCCCCTGTAGTTACTGCAGGTCTGCACATCTCCATAATACTTAAAGATCGGTACCAGCACACTCCTTCTCTATTTCTCAGGCAACCTCTCACCTTCCAAAATCTTGAACAACCTGGTTAAAAACTCCACTGCAATCTCCCCTAAACATCTCCATGCTTCTACTGGTATGTCATCTGGTCCAAATGTCTCTCCACTTTTCATCCTCTTAATCGCTGCTTTCACTTCCTCCCTACTAATCCTATTCACTTCCTGCTCCACCATCTCCACACCATCCAACCTTCTCTCTCATCAGCTGCTAAAAATGCTTCCTCCATCTTCTCAACACACTCTCCTCACTAGTCAACACATTTACATCTCCATCCTATTGCTCTAACTTGCAGAACATCCTTCCCAGCTCGGTCCCTCTGCCTGGCCAATCGGTATAAATCCTTTTCTCCTTCCTTATTGTTCAACGTCTCTTACAGCCCTTCGTATGCCTTTCTCTTGGCTTTTGCCACATCCCTCTTCACCTGCTGCTGCATCTCCTTGTACTCCTGCCTACTTTTCTCATCACTCTGTTGATCCCAATTCTCTTTTGCCAACCTCTTTCTCCTTATGCTCTCCGGCACTTCCTCATTCCACCACCACGTCTCTGTCTTTCTTTCTATTTCCAGATGTCATACCAAGTACCTTTCTAGCTGTCTCCATTATCACTCCTGCAGTAGTTTCCCAATCATCCAGCATCTCCTCACCACCCCCGAGCCCCTGTCTGACCTCTTCTCTGAATCTCACACTACAGTCTTCCTCCTTTAGTTTCCACCATCTTATTCTTCTTCCAGTCCTCACTCTCCTAATTCAACTTCCAGCTTCACAGTATTCACCCTATCAGAAACTCGCTTCACCTCCACTACATTCTTACTGAACTCTTTTTTCAGAATCACCCCTACACCATTTCTCTTTTCAACACCCCATTATAGCACAGTTTAAACCCACCTCCATGTCCTTTCCACTTGGTCTCTTGAACACACAACATATCTATCTTGCTCCAGTCCATCATATCAGCTACCTCTCTCCCTTTACCATAATACCATCATTTACAGTACCAACCCTTCTCCTCTCCTTCTCCTCCTTCAGCCAACAGTAGCCCAATATCCACTGGTACCCTTTTGGCTAACAATACCTTTGGTGTTGGTTCGTTGGTAACCCGGGCCTCGACCGATCCAGTATGAAATTTTAATTTTTATGATCCGCATATTTGATATGGCACATGTTTTATGCTGGATGTCCTTCATAACACAACCCTCCCCGATCTTGGGACCTTTTTTTTATCAACTGTTTAATGTTATAATAATATATAGCCAGATACAGATAACACTTCTGAATAATAATAATAATAATAATAATAATAATAATAATAATAAAGAAGGGAAACTAACACGTATTCATACAACACACGTGCAGGCTTCTGAGTCAGCTTAAACAAAAAATATGATATTGCCCTCTAGTGGTCAACATAATGACACGCATTATTTTATTTATTTATTTATTTATTTTTTCCATTTAAACATAAATCCAGTGTTTGAATATTTTGTATTTAGAAGAAATAAAAAAAACAAGTAACCATAAATGGAATATAAATTAACCAGTACATAAACAAATGTATATAAATATATACTGATCAATTGTGTAGGATAAGGTTCAGTGGAATTACAAGTTCCTAGTTTTCTTATCTATTGTACTGGCAAAACCCTTTTAAAGAATTAGACAATCGTGAGTAACTACACTAAATGCACACAAAACACAATTTCAAATAAATTGTATTTCATTATATTGGTGTTACAATGATTTTTTAAAAACATAGCAAATTATGTGAATCGATTTCATCTTTGACTTTAAAAAGTAAAACATTAGAATTGTTTAAATTTCAGTTACATACCACAGAATCACATTATATATCTTTTTTAAAGCAATATACATAAAAACAAGGTATCTGATTATTTTGTCCATGTTGTCTCGTAAAAAAGTCAACGGTTTTCTGTAGCAACTTTCAATAAAAGCCAAGATTTTGTCATCTTTTGTATCTCAGACAAACAGTATCCTTTCTCTGAATGATTATATATATTATATATATTTTTACAGTTTAGTCATATTGCTTTACATAAATTATTAAATTTTTGTAATGTATAAAACACTATTGAAGATTTTTTTTATGTATGTATAAAATGGAAAAACTCCTTTTTGTAAGTGTGTCTGAATAACATCATATTAAATAAAATCGAGACTTTGTAACTTTGTGGCAAAATGATATATTTTGTGTCTGCTGCAGATTTTTTTAAACCTACATTAAGCAGTGGAAAAAGCTCAGTCTTTAAGATTTTATGACTTCACTATTGTTGCCTGTGATTAATGAGTAATAATTAACACCTGCCTCTGGTTTAGTTTGTCACCCCTCTGTGCCTGCAGTATGACCACACTGACTTTATTTCTATTAATACATACATGAACTCTTTTTTTTTTATAATGTGCTCCCATATCAAATTTAACCTAAACACTGAGTCCTCATTTGTTTATTTATATTTCACTTAAATATTTCTGACTTGTCAACAAAAGTGCGATTTGTTTGAAAGATCGCCCTCTTGTGGTCAGAGGCGAAAAACGTAGATGAACAAAGATCATTAGAGAAATTCACAATATTTTTTTTCTTTTCATGAAAAAAAAAGGATAGAAAGAGTAAAGAAAAAGGAAAAATAATAAATTGAAGTCTCAAAACTGTGTCAGAAAATAATGATAAGAGAATTTCTTCCAAGGTCACAGTCCATTTAATCCTATTCAAGTGTTTTTACACATCATTAACTGTAGACACATTAGTCTTAATTTGAGAGCTTAGGATTTGCCCAGTGAGACCATCCACATCAGGTCATGTGTGTGTGTGTGGGGGTGTGTGTGTGTGTGTGTGTTATCAGAAATATGCAATTTGCACCTATTATATAAACCTCAGTAATAGAATAAGAGGTAAATGGTGGGCTTAAAACACACACACACACAACCACACACACACACACACACACACACACACACACACACACACACATTTGAGATAAACATATTAGTGATGAATATTTTTGGAAACCAGGCTAGAGGTGAGCCCTATTGGGAGTATCTCAATGCACCAGACAAATGACTCTGCATTCATGTCTTTTATCTGATAATGAAGGTAATTAATGAACGTGACCCGAGTGACCCCGGGAACTTCAGCGTGTCTGAGGGATGTATTGTGTCCCACCCCGTTTCACTGCTGCTGTCATCTGTTTTCGCCCCAGAAACCATCCTGCATTTTTCCACAGATGAGTAAATGCAAATACACGTGACACACAACATATAAAGGTACCTGCAAGAATATCTAAAACTAGTGAAATGTATTTTAGATTTAGTATGCATTAGATACATTTACATAATTCCTGTTAAATATTCAGAAATTTAAGTAGCTTTCGAACATTTATTCATCAGTTTGAGAATTGCCACTTATAGATAAACTGTACATCGATTCTTAGTCCTGCCATTTCATTCTATATAATATGAACCTGATAGTGAACACCAGCAAATTTTTAAAGTTGTGATATCATGATATTGTGGCTTCTCATAATTGTGACTTACAGTTATAATACATCATGCAATTATTTTCTCCAGTCATGACATTACACAATTTTGAGGTTTATATATCTTGCAAATGAAAGTTGCAAGATATTCATTGCTTTTGCGGATTAATCAGCAGGGATAGTTTATTGCTATTGAGATCAGCTATCTGCAAAAATCCATACCCATAGTTTTTCCGGGTTGCGTTATACAGTAAGAGGCCTCTAGATGTAAATCACTGACACTCCTGCTGTTTATTTTAAGTGGGGTTTTTTTTATTCATTTTGGATGGAACGGATTTTATTGATTTGTAGTCTTACTTTTCGCAATTAATTTTTAACAAATCACTATTATAATCTTTAGTATATTAATATTTATTTCATTTAGCACATTTTCGTGATTCAGTACTTTCATTTTTATAAAAATGTTCACTACATTTTACATGTTTGTTTGGTTTTTTAATCCAGTATTCATTTGAAAAAAAATGAGTTGATATATTTTTATTCAGCAAGTGCAATCCGGCCTAGTCTTTGGTATCGGTAAAATCCACTCTGCCTGTAAATGCGACAAAGCAACACACAACTGGCACGATTTCACTATGCGGTTGTGAATAATTATATTATTAATTATATTATAATAATATTGACAATCATGACATAGTGTCTTGTAATTCTGACTGTTTTATGATGGCAAGCTATTTTTTTTTTTGGCGTTTGCTTGTTCATATAATACAAATGTGAATTCACAACCTGCAACTGTGAATTCAAATTGCAAATTTACATTTACTTTATTGATTGATGGAATTCGTACTGAGCTTTGTACTGAGCTACTACTTCTATCAAGTGGCTCATTTGTCAGCAAGTGACTTTAGAAAATCAGAATCAAATCAAGGTGTTTGTCTGATGGTCTGGTGGAAACCTGAAAAACAAACCAATATTCTTTGGTTTTGAACTAAGAATTTAAACATGGACATTGAAATTTTACTTTTTAGTTCATGCTGATTTTAACATTTGTGGTGGTTAAAACAATCAGGCTGCGTAAAAAAGTCAAAATTCATTGTTTTCATTCAATTTTTTCCAGGCCACTACACTTTTAAATGGGCAACTGAAAGTTCTTCTAAAAGGCCCAACAGATGCTTTTTTTTAGGGATTCAATAAAAACGAGTAGCACAGAAAGCTAGTCAGACTATTTGGACTGTTGGCCAATCAGAATGTGATATGAACCCGGTTGGATTTTTATTACAGTCGTAATTCTGCCCACACAGGATGTTAAACTAAGGGCACTTGTACTGTATATTGCTGGTGGCTTTGGTGCAAATTCAGTCACATATCTAGGTCTGTAGATATATGTTGTCATTCCTGTATATATTTTGTAATTATTTTATATTTGAACTCCAATCTAGAGACTTAAGTGAGCAGTTGAATGTTGAAATTTCTTCTCAAGGGTCTAAAAGATATTTCGACGGGTCATGAACTGCACAAGCAGTTATTTACAAGCAAAGTGTAACCACCGTACCAGAAAGCCCTACATACAGGCCAAGCAAAGTGAGACATATTCAATTTTGCCCACACATGATGCTAAACTCTGTTTTTGGAGAAACAATACTAGGTCTTGAACTTGATGGTGAGTGTTCATTCCCACCACTCTCCTCTACTATTATGGTTCACATCTTCAGGGTAAAGGATACGACTAGAGAATAATTACATTAGACCCCTCCATAACACCTCCCTGTTTTGCTCTCACCCCTTTCATTTTGCCATGCAATGTCATTACGGCCGCCCACCCGTATTCTCACGAGTCTATTGGGACACAATATTCTCTCATTTCTGGAACACAAAAGGCCAAAGACACATGCAGAAGGTCCACCTTAATCTATCAGGCCTCCTTCAGTCATCCCGTTTTGCTATCTGACAGGCATAGCATCGCAGGCTGCCTATAGCGACAAAACACATGCATTTTAATCTCATGAAATGCAAATGGAGTTCTTTTTCATGGGAGTTGTTGATGGAGGTGGTGGAGGCAGCGCTAGTAAAGGAGGGTTGTGATGGGGGTGCACTATTTTTTTTCATGACTTACCACCATCTGCTTGCTATCACCCGGTCGATTTATCATTGGTTTGGCGTAATTTGTAGTTTTTAATAATTTCACTGTTAATTACAAGAAACTATAAAGAAAGAGAGGAGAGAAGAAACAAAGAGACAGAAAGGGCAGAAAGGGTACAAATTGGCATCTGGCACAGGTTTGAGAGTGGACGCAATGATTGTAGTACAAACGGCCCAGTAGGGGGGTGGTGGTGGGAGGAGCTGGGGTAGGAATAAAAAAAATAGCAGCGCACATCACAATACAAAGTTACTACAGGCTAAAGTTAATTTCCTAAAACAGCAGTTTAATTCCTCAAATTATGTACTAATTTAACAACAATTATTAACTTATATTTATTTGTATCATTATTAAGAGTTTTTTTTTTTCAAATTATAGTTATATAGGGGCTGCATGACCACTAATTACTACTCTTCGATTTGTACATCAAAATAATCAACTAACTGAGTAATACATTTTTTGCCAACATTTTAGGACATCACCATTTAAGTCTGCTTTATGGACAATTTAGGTGAGAAATGCAATATCAGTGCAATAAACATAAAAAAAAAATTTCCATTATATTACATATTTAACAAAGTATCAATTTTAAAAATGCTTTTGGGTAGATAAGTGAGAACGTATAGGCACTAAACTAATACATTCCTACTTTGGATATTGTCTCAAAGCAGCTTTACAGAGATAAAGTGGTAATAAAGTTGTATAAAAGAGTGTATAAGTGCCTATAAGTATATAATGTTTATAGGTTTGTTTCTTATAATTGTAAGTTTATAACCTCTTTATTTGTGTAAAGCTGTTTTGGTACAATATCCATTGTTATAAGGCCTATACAAATAAAACAACACAAAAAAAAGCTAGGTGCAATGCAGTTTTATGTCTGCTTACAAATAAAAACAAGCGCAGGGGGAGTTATTTTTAGTGGGCTTTAAATGTACCTCGCTTGTTTGCTTGCTTTTGTATGGTAGTTTATTTTAAATCATTAGCTTACTTTCCTGCCAATTAGCTTTTGCTTGCTAATTTACTTTCACTGTGGCATGATACGCATGGAGACAGAGATAAGGATCCAAATGCTGGCCTTATTGTTTGTTTGTGGTTAACAGGCAGGGTAGACAATAGCAAACAGATATATCCAAGATGAGACAAAGGGGTAATCCCAAAAACAGGCAAAGGCCTTGGCAGGAGCAAACAATCATAAACAAAGTAGAGTTCTAGGTTGAAACCGTGAAAACACTAGAGCATGGAACATGAAACGTGGTCTATTGGCAATACGAAACCTGGACCCGTAGGCTGGCATAAACAAAACTAACAACCCGTTACTTAGTCAATACTCGCAATATGTGACTGTGTCCCATTTATAGTCCTCCTGCTTGGAACTAGGAGTAGCCTGTAATTAGTTCCCAGGTAGGGGCTTCTGGGAGCTGTTATTTAAAGAGTCTTGGTAGCAGTGGTGCACTCTGGTGGTAAAAGGGAGGAATGACATGGATCTGATACGTGACACCTACTAGTTTGCTTTGCTAGATTTTGTTTGGTTCCTTGTTTTAAATTCTTTGATAATTTACATTTTTCAATAGTAAGGAACTATAGTACACCATACTGCACACAGTCACTTCAAGGAAATCATGTCAATCACCTTAAATTGTACTGTTTTACTGTCATACGGATCCTTGTATATACATTTTTTCTTCTTATATTTTATATTTTATATAGTTTATACTTTTTATTTATCTACCTTCTTTTTTTGGTTTATTTTCCCTCATTCTATTCCCTCATGCCATAAGGTCGTAAAAAGCATTTCACTGCATGTCGTACTCTGTATGTATGTGTATGTGACAAATAAAATAAAATTTGATTTGATACATTTGCATTTGTTTATTTTTTTTTGTGATTTTACTTTTAATTATCAGTTTACTTTTGGCTACTAATTTGCTTTTGATTGGCAGTTTATTTCTAGCTAAGTTTTTGCGGTTGTAGTCTGTCAGGATTATGGACTGGGACTAAATTTCCCACATGCTCCTCAACATGTCACATGTTTGCTTGTGCACCTTCGTCATAAATATTGATAGATTCATAGTAAATAGAACTTTTGTATACAGCATAAATCCATGCATCATGAACTCTTTGTCTTTCATTTGTCTATCGATGCTTGTTTTTGTCCATATTGTCATGATACCCAGGTTATAGTTTTCTCATTAATGTTCCATTGTATTTAGCATTTTGTTTCTTTGTCCCTCTTCCCCCTACAATTTGGAACGTTGTGGAATAAGAAACAGCTTAGTTCCTGTTGTCACAATCATAAAATCTTTTGAGAATGTGCCAAGAAAATGAAGCACCACCAGACCAATCACAACTAAGAATGCATTAGCACTATGCCATTGTTGTTCAGATGTACATACACACTACAAAGTTTTACCATCTGTATCTCATTTGTAACTTATTGTTTAAAACCCGATCCCTCCTCACCTGGGGTCACCTCAAAAACAGATTTTCTATCCTGCAAGAAGATTTTCCCCAGGGTCATAGTGGACCTGCTGTTTTTACTCCCTCTTCCTGTCCATGTCCTTTTGCCTAGTACAGCTTCCCCATTCTTTATGTGAACAAAAAAGTCTTTCAGCTGCCCAGGACCAGATTCAGCATGCCAGTACGATGTCAAGGTCAAGAGCAGGCATAAGACCATCATGCTCACAGATCTGCCCTCTGATCCATCTGCTGTCCATCATGCTGTCTACATGGAGAAAACACTCGGGCACAGTGCAGTCCAGCAATAAATGGAGCTCATTCATGTAGCTAGGCCACTGAGTTATCCTACTGCATGTATAAAGAGCTTAGAATTCTCAGGGCTGACTAGAAGCTTTAAAAATGAAGGGCAAGAAAGGAGATTTTTATTTAAAAACCTTTTTGCTTGTGATTATTAAAAAATGATGTGATTGTGAACACTTTTACTAAATCATTTGTACTTTTTCACATATAGATAGGTAACAACTTACAATTTCAACCAATATAGAGTGTGAAAGTAAAATGATGAGCTAGCACAAGCCACCAGAACACCTTAATCCTTTTTAACACTCATTTTACATGTAATTTTACTGAAACTGCTCTAGAGTGAGGCTAAGTAGCCCTATATAAAGCATTACTCGATTCAGTGAGTGCTCGTGGTCTGTGGTGGGGGCAGGGCCATCCGGGAAGAGACCACACCCACCAAGATGAAAATAATTTATCCTCAGCATCAACTTTTCAAGAGAGAGAAACAACTAAGGCAACACACACACACACACATACACACATAGACTCGCTGTGACAGAGCCACCATCTTAGGAGCCACATTGACCTTATTATTTTTAATATATAACTATTATACTATTACATAACTTTGTTAAAAAAAGTGAAAATGTACTAAACTAAATGATGTTTATAACAAATGTAAATGCTGTATATTGTGAAATAAAATAAAAATTAATCACAAATAAAAAAAAGGCTAAATTGTGATATTTATTTGATTTTTTTTTAACCGTTCATTCATAAACTTAAAAAAGAATTACATTTTAAATAATTCCATGCCATCTCAGGGAGTTTTTTTTGCCACAGTCGATACTGGATCGCTCATTAGGGATAAACTTAAAAATGATAATGAATAAACTCATAGACACTAAACTTTATACAACTTTATAACCACTTTATCAAAAAATGTATCGAATAATTAAAATGATTATATTTTTCACCTCTTGGAAACACTTCTCTAATACATCCTCCAGTCTGTTATAGAATTAATTTTTGTTTGTTCCATTATCAGATTTATTTCACATCATCAAGCAAAAGTTTTCATGCCCTTGTAACACGCAGCAGGGTAGGTTGATTTATTTCTACTGCTCGAGCCGCAATTTATGCCAATAATTATGCGATCCTTTATATTTGAACAACACAGCTAGGTATTATGCGAAGAAAAAAATGACGGAGTGAATTCATTTGGAGGAAGAAATGAGGAAAGGAACAAGAGAGGCTGAAGCTGGAGGTTAATGAAAGCATGATTAGTAAACCTAATTATCTGGGCCCTGGCTGAGCTCTTGGAGGAAAAAAAAAAATGAGATAGACAATCACCATCAGTCTGTGTGCCATGAAGCATGATTACTGCTACAGAGGGAAAAAAACTCACAAAGCACTTTTTTTTACCATGTGTTAGTCAAGCTGCGTGCTAAGATTATATATGGAAGGTGAACAGGACACAAGTGTTATTTAGCTCATGCTATTTCAACTTACAACATACATTATATGGACAAACGTATCTGTATCTATAAATCTGTAATTATGTGCCTTTTGAAAATTATACTCCATATTTAGTTCTCATTTGCTGTTATAATAACCTCCACACTTTTGGGAAGATGTTCCCTACATTTTGGAGTGTGCTTGTAGAGATCGGTGCTCATTTTTCCACCAAAGTCAGGTATTGATGTAGGTGAGGTAAGGAGACCTGGGGTGCAGTCAGCGTTCTAATTCATCCAAACGTGTTCAGTAGGATTGAGGTCAGAGTTCTATAGCAGGCCATTCAATATCTTCCACTCCAAACCTTTGAAAGGTAATACCTTAGTGGTTAAGGCATTGGATTCCCAGCCAGACCAAGCTGCCACTTTTTAACCCCCAAGCTTCGATCTTAAAACTTTTCAAATCACTAAAATTTGATTTATGTTGTGTGTTTATTCATGGTGTTGTGTATCTTTAATTAATAACTAAAAAAAAAAAAACCGCGAACATTTTTTTCGACGTAATTTATCATAATTCTTTAATTAATTAGCACAGAATATATATTTATGTTCATAGGGTACCTGGTGGTCTAGTGCAGGGGTCTCCAACCTTTTAGAAACTGAGAGCTACTTCTGGGTACTGATTAATGTGAAGGCTACCAGTTTGATACACACAGTTTTCAGTTTAATCTAAAATAACAAATTTGCTCAATTTACCTTTTATTATATGTCATTATTAATAATGAATGATATTCATCTATGTGAAGACACTGATCATGTTTATGATTTCTCATAATAATTATCAACAATGATTTAACAAAGTAGGAAACAGCTTTTTTAAGAAAAGGCCCCACGTTGGTGACCCCTGGTCTAGTGGTTAGGATGCGGTGCTCTCACCGCTGCAGCCCGGGTTCGATCCCAGGTCAGGGAACCAACCCCAGTCACTCTTAGTGCCGGTCCCAAGCCCGGATAAATGGGAGGGCTGCGTTAGGAAGGGCATCCAGCATAAAAACATGTGCAAAATCAAACATGTGGATGATCCACTGTGGCGACCCCTAACTGGAGAAGCCGAAAGAAAGTTTATATATTTATGTTCATATCAAGAAGGACATATAATGAAAATACGTCTTCAAAATCCATATTTAACCCAATGGTACACAGAAATGTTATTTAACATGGCAAATACAATAATTCTCATAGTCATTGAATAAGATGTGCTAGATATAGCATTTCTATCATAATATTTTCAGAAGGATAACATACAGCTCATCATTAATGCGGAAAAAGATAAACTTTTGCGGTACGCGAAATTCCATTACAAGTGAACGTACGTCTGGATATTGTTCAAACTATAGCCAATTGCACCTTCTCTGTACCAGGGGACTCAAAGAGTTACTACTCTTCTTTACCCTTTCAATCCACCTTCGTTTTTTCCTGTTTAACAACGAAAGGCCATATGGTAAACATATTCTTTCGCCTCATTTGCTTTTATGACTCTTGCCGAAAGAATGGAAGGGGTTGGGTCAGGTTCAGGAGGCTAAACGATATGGTCGGCCATTAAAAGAGCTTGTATTTCTATTGGAATGGTCAAGCCAGTGCTTTGGGACCACTTGAGCACTATGGTCTCATTATGAAAAAATAACAGCACCAAAGTGCCGGCTTCGTGCCATCACACAGAGGTGTTGAATTGTTCTTTGATTCAAGTATGTATATGGGTGTGGCATCTGTCCCAAGTTCTTAGATGTCTGAACATTGCTATAAAGCATGCTGCATTAAACAAAGAATATAGGAGGTGGAATTTGATCCACCACCTCCAGACCAGACCCTGCTGTCCATTTCAAGGCTCAGCTTTTTTATTTTACTCTTTCTTTATAGTTGGCTGTAACTCATGTAGACTGAGCCCTGAGACCCTTTCACTGACCCGCATCTGGATAGCAGCTGGGGTCACATGGGTCATCCAGACATGTCCTACACCAGCTGCTGAAAAAAAAGTCAGGATAAAAAAAGTGCTGGGAATAAATATACTTTTATTAGAAAGTGTTTTTATTTATTGTTGGAACATGGCGATTTCTAGAATAGCATGTTATATTTAAGAAGAGTGAAATAAATAAATATATATACTCCTTCTTTAAAGACAAATGTATCATAATATCATAGAATTGCTGTGTTTTTTTTTATTCTGATTGGTCAGCCGGTTAAGTTTATCTCACAGTGGTGTTGTGCCCATTATTCTGACTGGTCAGTGGGTTCTAGCTGCAAGGTTTATACGATTGTATTAATTATTGTGGCACATTATCGTTTCTATAGTAACAATGTTTACACAAATTTGTATTGTGGGTGTAGTGGCTTTACAGAAACAGATGCTAAAAATATTTAACATTGAGACTTTTTTGTCATTGCTATAAAAGATGCAGAGGTAATGCTTTTATAGCATTTTGTGACATGAGCAAGTCAAATTTTTTTGTCTACAAAAAGTGTATTATTTTTTTTTGGGTGCAAGAACAGCTGTTTTGACGTGTTATTTACACAATGTGCAATATTACTAATTAAATAAGCAATAATATTTATTTACTCTAACTACTATTTAAAATGTATAAATATTTAAATTATTTGTGTATTATTTTATGTAAATACTGTGTAAAACTTTGTGACTAAAGATGACACAAGAATTTCAATGTTTGCAACATACTTGTGAAAATGGATATAAACTTGATACTTTAATTACTACAAGTTGTAATGAGCTAAGGCTGATTGTATCACAAGTTAGTAATAACTGGTAGCAAACCAGTGTTGATTTATTCCTTGATAAAGATTCAATGCAATTTTGTACATCACTTTGGATAGAGGCCTCTGCTAAATGCTGTAAATGTAAATGCAGTTAAATGTAAAAGATTAACTGCTCTGTGGTTAAAGGACAAAAACACTTTTGGTTGTACTGTTATTGTTAAATAATATGTTTTTGGGTGCTCCAATTATCATCCATCCATCCATCCATCCATCCATCCATCCATCCATCCATCCATCTTAACTAATGTTTAGACTTTATTTTTAAAATGGGTATATTTATACATGTAACAGCTGACTTTATCTATTTCAAAAATCGTACATTTAAATGCATTTGCTAAATATTTTATAAAAAATGCCTGACATTTTATTTCTGGTGTCTGGAAAATAATATATATATTTCTTTCTCCAATCTTGACTTGTAAACACATTATGTTTGTTCATAATTCATTGATTAGTCTTTTTAAATGAACACAAATTGTTATTATAGCAATAAAGAAGAACTTTGAGTCTACATGAGCCACTCAATGATCGGATTTATTTTTGGTTCAAAAAAACTTGAATGAACAAACATAAGAATGAACAAAACACTAAAAAATTGTGATTGGTCACTAAAGTAGGTTAGACAATTATAGTCTATCATAAGACATCTGACACATTTTAATATTCAATCTTAATTAAGACAAATTTAGTATAGGCCATTGGAGGAGGAGGGTGGAAACAAGAGATCCCAAGTCTAATAATCTAAAGGTACCTAAGTGTTCACATCACACAGGACTTGTCTTGGTCCTGTCACATCAACACCCTAGTGAAGAAGGCTCGGCAGCATCTGTAGCATTTGGGATGCTTAATGGACTTTAAACTACCCTCTCATGGTGCAAAAGACTTTCTACACCTGCACCATTGAGAGCATCCTAACAGGTAGCATCACTTCCTGGTTCAGGAACAGGACCATGGAGGACAGGAGAGCCCTCCAGAAGGTGGTACGGTCAGCTGAGCATGCCATCTAAACTCCCTGATCTGCAGGACATCTAGAGCCAGGAAGATCTTGAAGGACCTTAGCCATCCCAACTATGGACTCTTCTCGGTTGCGTTTAGGGAAGCACCTCCGGTCCTTGAAGGCAAACACAGAGAGAATAAGGGAGAGCGTCTTCCAGCAGGCTATTCAGCGTTTAAACCAGGAAACACCCAGCACATAGTGCCTGGACTTCTCTCTCTGTCTCACATTTCCTTTGTTGCACAATTTCTTTGCACAATTACACACAGTCACTAAACCCTAGACTGGCACAGCACAATGTCACAGCATATGGACTCTTTAGTGACAATCACAATGGGACACATTGAATCTGGACTACTGTCAATATCTGCCATACTTATATTCATACTTTCTGTCTAATTCTTCATATTCACATATATATATATATATATATGAGAATTTGAATGTTATTTATACTTTTTATTATTTATTTTATTTTTATATTTATTTTATATTATATATGTATATGCATTTTTATATTCTATTCTGTATGAATGTGTATGTGACAAATAAAATATACACTGGAAATTTTTATTTGAAAGTTTAAAAAATAATAATAATAATCAAATAATGATCAATTTAATATTTTGCATCTAAAGACACTTTGTTGTGTAATCGATAATTCTCTGTAAAAGTTTAGGGAACTGAGTAGCAAAGAAATTAAATCTCACCAGAGAATCTGGAGAAATGTAGCAATGTAATATTGCATAAAAATAAAAAAAAAAAAATTAATAAATTAATAAAATATAATAAATAATAATAATGATTATAATTATAATTATAGTAATAATAATAATGAAAAATAATAATAATAATAATAGTAAATATGCAAATATGAATGAAAATATCTTGGTGTGATGTAGCTGAGGTTGTAGACCTGGCAAAGTCTTATTATGGCAGAAAGTGAAAACATTTCTAGATCAGATTTCTCCTTCCGTTGTTTTTGGAAGTAACAAAAAAATAAAGAAACCTTTCAGTGTGGGCCATGCTTACTTTTTGTGTTATATGTTATATATTTGGAGCACTAAACAGATACAGATATAGATAGTGGCATTGGATTACACCTCAAAATGTAAACCGATAAATGACTTCAAACATTTAAAGCATCCAAGTCACTCGCATTGCATGGGTTTTTTAGAGGTCACTAAAAACAAGCCCCTAATAAGGTCAGATACACAGGGATCCAGGTGGTATTAGGTATAGGACCACATTTAAAAAGCGTCAGAGCCGGAGGGCCTGGAATGCGAGCACAAGATGAGTCTGATCACTGCAGGAAGTAAACAATGCCACAGCACCAGAGGGAAGTGATTAGATGCAGAGCATTCGGGGGGGAGGGATTGGAAGCTTAGGAAGAGGAATGAGAGGCGATTATCAGGAGAGTATGATGTCGGGCCAGGACACACATGGAAATGGGGGTGGCGGTGTTGGAGATGAAGGAGTGGTAATTGATAACAGACTCCAGTGGTCTCAGGTGCAGTGGGCCGAATTTCACTCAGGGTAGTAGAGGGAGGCAGATGAGTGAGCTCGGGCCTCTCGTCTGAGGGTGGGGCATCTCAGGAGGTCTTGTAATTAGACTGGTAAATGTAATTTAATGACAAGAGACCGCAGGAAAAAAAACTGTTCTAATAATAAAATTAGGCAATACATCAAAGTCAGCGTGAGTGAATGGGGTGTAAATGCTTTCCATTAGGTGAGTGCTATATATAATAAGATAAATAAATAAATACCAATGTTACTCACAACGAGTCTGAAATGTATTCATGTCACATGGTTTGGCAAACAGAGGGAAGAAAACGCTAGCATGCACATATTTCACATGCGACTTGAGATGTACATGCATCAGGAGTGGGACATCAGCATTTACATCAGTAGCATGCAGCTGTCTGCAGCCACAGGAAATCCCTGATAAGAAGAAAAAGAAGGAATTTGAATTGCTGAAGAGAGCTATTACTCTTGTATATGGCAGAGAAGTCTGCAGATAGGAATATAAATGTAGACGAAGAGTGCTGGCTATTCCAGATGAATATCTGAATCATGGCTGCTGGGAAGATTGCACTGTTAAGTCCTACTGCAGCATTCCCTAGTGGTTAAAGTTAATCGGTGTTATAAAAGCAGATTTAATGGTTGAAGTGTTCCATTTTGCGTACATTAACAAACACTAATGCGTTCTTTCTGTTCCACACAATCCACTATTATGATGATTGCATTGTATTTTGATTGCAATGTATTATTATATGCTAATTTGACTACAGTTTTTTACTAAAGGCATCATTTCTATTATAATTTGTAAATAGCATTAAAATGGTTCGTTTAAAAGAATAAATATTTTGGAATCCAGTTTTGGAGAAGCAGAGCTTTGTGTACAGCTATACTGCTACAGAGTAAAGCATGATGAAGTACTTTTTACTAACCTCAAGCTAGGAAAAAAAGTTTTTTTGATATAGGGGCAATTATTGTTGATCAGAATACCACTGTAATAGCTATTACATAAGCAGGAAAGCTTTAGGCACACTATATTGACAAAAGTTTGGGGACACCTAACTATAAGATTCTGTGTGGTGTGGGTAGGTGGTAGCTCAGTGGTTATGACATTGGACTTAGAATCTAAATGTCATGAATTTGAATACCAGCCACACCAATCTGCCACTCATAGGTCACTGAGTTAACCCCATAGCTCCTTAGTTGTATAAGTGAAATAAATGTAAGTCACTCTGGATAAAGGTGTCTGCAAAATGCCATAAGTGTGCACTTTTAAAACATCCCATTCAACTTTTAGTTCCTATCTGCTGTTATAATAACCTCCACTCTTCCACTTGATTTTGGAGTGTGCTTATGGAGATTTGTGCTCATCAATCCTAAGGGCTTTGGTCAAGTACTAATGTAGGCTGAGGAAGCCTGGGGTGCAGTCAATGTTCAAATTCATTGTAAATGTGTTTAATAGGGTTGATTTGAAGATTTTTAAGATTTTCCACTTCATCCAGTGGCTAGCTTTTTGTACAGGGGTATTCAAGTGAAGGGAAAATCTAATACTACTGCATCCAAGGACATCTTATACAGTTGTGCACCTCCAACTTTGAGGTAAGAGTTCAGGAAAGAACCACATATGGATGGAAAAGTCAGGAGTCCCATTAATTTGTCAATAAACTGTACAAGTATAAATCGCCTGTAAGTTATTAAGACAGCACAAATATTGCAAGCGATTTAAATTCCATGTCATGGATTTGTCCTAGCTAACCTTAATCCTTTTCCGAAGTGTATTTTAACCTAAAAATTAAATGTCAATTAATTGAGAAAAGGCAAATGATTGATACTAGTGGTAATTCCTAGGACAATCAAATAGACAACTGACCTGAACAAGAATTATATATAGGCAGTGGAAAAATGCATCATGTATGCCAGAAGTTATTACGTTATTAGAAGTAAATAACTAAAAAGAAGAATGCAGTACTGCTAATATAATTAGTTAATATACTACAATTTTTGAAGTAGCGAACAGATGATAATAGCGAGAGAGAAGACAAATGTAAAGAAAATTAAACCAAAACAAAAACTAAGCCATCATCCATTTGTGAATTATTTATTAAAAATATCTTCTTCTTCTTCTTCTTTCGGCTGCTCCCATTAGGGGTCGCCAATATTTATTAAAAAAATTTATAATAAAAATAATGAAAACGAACATGATGTGTGTGAATGAAAACGCATAACATGATGGACAAAACTTTTGATTCAGAATGTGATTTAGTGTGTTGAAAAAGTGTTGAAAACATTTGACATGCTGTATCATGGCAAAACTGAAATAATTCAAATAATAAATTAGAATTAAATAGAAATTTACATTCAACATTCTTAGCGAACATCTAGTTAATCTTCAGACGTGTGATTCAGATACATTTCTTGTCTGTCTTATGTAATCTATGTAAAGTTTGAGCCAGAAAACTCAATTGATAGTGTTGTCTTGTTTAAACTCTTCCATCCTCTGCTGAGCCGAAAGCAGTAGACAAGCAGTCTTCGGTTTACTAATTATCCAAAGACTGTTAGGGAATCAATAATATCTGGTCAATGTATAACACATCATATTGAGCTGTATTCAGATGTACTGAATAGAACTGAAGAACTGCCTTATTGCTCATTGATGATGCTAATTATCATATAAACGGACGGTGGAGGACAATTGATCCACTGACTGCTCATTGATTAGATATTTAGCGACCCTGATTTGTCACAGTTCCAGAGAAATGCCTTGATGTTTGCCAGTGTGTGTTTAACTATATCTTGTCCATTATTTTAAAGATTTTTCACGTTTTTGTTGTTGTTATTTAACCTGCAAATGTATTACATATCAGGTATTTAAAGCAAAAGGATACAATAGCTTTGAAAAGGTAAAAAATTTTACCTCCTTCTCTCCACTCACACACACCCCAGCTGGCTTGCAGGTATTGCAGATGAATGACTGACAGGGAATCCTGTGTCCTCTTTGATGGGGCTATGGGATTTTTGTGGCCTCTGATCAGCAATTTAAAAAGGACCTGAGGGTCTTTCAAAACAACGATCCCCCTTTCTCCCCTCCACACACCTCTTTATATGCTAATGCACTTGCTCACAGAGTTTTCCCCTCTGTCCGATTCAGAACAGCTTGGCGGATCGATGGGAGGGGAGTCACCGCTTTTGTTCTGCACCGTCCCCATGATGAGCTCCAAGCACACTACAGGAGGCAGGTGGATCGTGGGTCGTTTGAACTCTTAAAGCATTTCGGTGAGTCCTGTCGACCAGCTGGTGCTCACCCTGCTAAAGTGTCATGACCCCGAGGTAATGACCATAAAAGAAATTAGCCTTCCCTCTAATTACAGTCACTTTCACTCCATGATCTGTCTGAAGGGAACAGTGGGACCTGCTATGGCCACTTTAGCTCGTGCACAGTGAATAATGGAAAATGTAACATTTTAATAAGCAGGAAATTCTATTTATTAATGACTTAACATTTTCAACAATATAAATTCAATTCAATTTAATTCATTTTTATTTCTAAGGCACTTTTTAGAATGGATGTTGCCTCAAAGCAGCTTTACAATTTTCTATTTTTTTTTATAAAATGTGCTGATACACTCCTCAAAGAAAAAAAACTAATTTTTGTGGTGGCACCTTGAAGTGTACATATATTCTTACCTTAATAGTCATCACCCAATTAAAGGTGTACCTTTAAAATAATAAATGGCATACGATGAAAAATGCACACACACTTTTCTTTTTAAAAGATGTATACTAAAGATACAAATGATGTGCTAGTGAAATACATTGAAACATTTTTTTCTGAGAATGTACCAACTAACAACTGCAGTTTTTTTATTGACGCACCAACTAACATTAACTAACATTATGTACAACATAACATTACTAACCCAGTAATTTCAGCATTAATACACCTTTAGAAGGTAAAACTGCTGTCACCTCACAGCTCCAGGTTCACAAGGTCAATCATGGACTCAGGATCCTGTTTTTGTGGATATTCACAGGGTTTTTCTTGAGTTTTTTGAGTTTTTCCTAAAAAAAAAAACAAAAAAACAACATTATAGTAAGTTGCCTAGAAACTGTGTGTAATGTAAGTGTGTAAATGATGTCCAGATGTGTCAAAATGCCCTTATATAACATATCAATAATAAATGTTTCTTTTAATGTCTACTAATATCTTGTCTTTAGCTGTAAGTATTAGCACCTATCATATGATTAAATATAATAAAACATAATGCAGAATCAGCAGGAATGTAATTCATCGATGTATAATGTGGGAAACTGGCAAAAGTGGTAATTGGAAAAAAAAAAAGAAATACAGACCACAAAAGTCAATAAAATAAAAAATAAAAATAATTAAAAAGTGTTTATACTTCTTCAAACCTCTCATCACAAGATTCACTTTGGAGATAAACTTTGACTAGAGCCGTTGACTAGAGCCATTTCTTTCGGCTTCTCCCATTAGGGGTTGCCACAGCGGATCATCCGTATTCGTGATCAGCATGTTCGATTGAAGCTTATGAAATTGTTCCTCATTAATCCACAGATATCAGTACTGTTTTCCTTTAGGTGTGTGTTTTTCTTTGGGTGTGTGTTTTCCTTTGGGTGTGTGTTTTCCTTTGGGTGTGCTTCCACAAGCACTTGAGTTCCACAAGCACCCTTCATAAAATTCTCTTAAGTCATTCATTAACTCATTAAGCACTTTGGTGCAAGAACACTTTGTCTTGGAGACTCTCAGATGGGTGAAGGGAAAGGGGGGGGGGGGGGTCCTATTCATTTCAAAAGAAGGCTTAAAGTGGAGAGAATTGCCTTCATATGTTGAATAAATCCTCCTTCCATTAGATCAGCTTCCCACTCCAAGACCTGGTCCTCAATTGTGGCTAGCAAAAGTGGGAGAACAATTGCAGCAGTTCCCATTACACTCACATGAAACGCCTTATTCTTCTACCTTGGGGATGGTGTAAAGCTAATGCAAGCCATTAGAATAGCAGATTGTTGGTTGATGAGGTACAAGGACAATGAGGCTAGAGAAGATACACAGGCCGCTTCCTGGCAAAGATACAAGTAAAGACAAGATAAAAATAGGGCTCTGATTAGGAATAATGGACATATAATTTAAAGATAATGTGAATCACGCATTTATTCAACTGGTCTGTCTCTGAATTCCTTCTTTTAAGCTAGAGTGATTTCGCATGCTGTAAATCAACCATCATTTAGCGTAGTTCTTAAAGTCTGTTGCACTATAACACAGATCAAACAGGCAAAGCTTCTCTCCAACCTGCTTCTCATTGATGCAGCAGTAAACACCTAATAGGGCATATTTAGATGGAACAGATGTTTCAGGATGATGTGGCATTAAACCATCAGGGCAAATTAGTTTGGGTTGCCAGTTGTAATTAGCACAACTACAAATTGCAATTATAAGGGAAGATGCGAAGGTATTTGAGAATGCACATAAGAACATCTGCACACCTGACAACAGGGCACTGTGATAACCAATTACATGAACCTACTGATTCAGTATTAAACAGTGACAGTCACTGAAGCCTGTGAGCTACAGTAAGCTACAGAGGTTTTTCTGTGATTAAAAATAATAGAACAAAAATCAAGGCAGTTCAATAGTTAAGTAGTTTTTTTAATACTAGAATAAACTGAATAATAAGGAAGTGGTAGCACAGTGGATAAGCTGTTGGACCACTGCTTGGAAAGTCATGGGTTAAAATCCCAGTACCACCAAATTGCCACTGCTGGGTCATTGAGCAAGGCCCTTAACCATCAAATGCTCAGCTGTATAACTGTATAATTACTTATGAAAGTAGAATGATGGTAAAGTACTAAAACTATCTAGCAGTTTTCAGTATTTTAAGCCTATAATCAAAAGTCAAAACCATAAGGTGTAACCTTGAATGATTGGAAAGAATGATAATTAAAATGACCTTTAAAATCCATCTAATATTTAGAAGACGTGAAAATACAGCAACCACTATGAAAAGAAAGGTGTCATGGACTAAATGAGGAGCATCATGTGACTATTATAATGATGGACAACAGAATTAGATCTTGTATCATAGAACACAAATGATAGAAAGTTAAACACATGCACAAAAACACACACACACACACACACACACACACACACACACACACACACACACACACACACACACACACACACAGCCTTATCCTGAGGATTCAATAGACCTGGTCCTTCTACACACTTCACTGCACATGAAAACTGTGAGCTTCCTGTGTTGTTCCCATGAAGCTCGACCTGGACACAATGAGCAGAATTAGAGCTGCTCTCCACCTACACAGCTGGTACAGAGAAAGGGAGGAAAGGACTGAACCTGCATTCACGCTGCACTGAACTCCTCTTTTACTCGATGAAGAATGGCAAGGTTTCACTTCAGTTCTGGGCTCAGCCCAACTCCTTCCCCCCTCCATGTTGCCCATCCTGAGCCTTGTTCTCTTTGTCCTATTGTCCCTCACGTGATGGATTCTGGAGCTTACCAAAGGCAGAATGGAGAGAAAAGGAGAAACCAAAAAGAGGAATCTAGGCTTGAATGTCAAATCAGCCCCTCTACCTGTCAAGAAGAATAGTTCTGAAGAATAACAAGAGTCCTGAAAAAAGACAAAGCAGCAGATACATCATAATACAAAGCCCGGGAAAAGAACTTATCTGAACTCCTCTTTTATTGTTATTTTTTAAAAGTGGTTTATCCTAAAGAAAAAAAAAAAAGATGTGATGGGATGTGCTGCTAATCATAACTTCCAATCTCTCTTTTGAAGCATTGGGGTATTGTGTGTTTTTAACACTGATGCAGAACAGCTGATCACCGAGACTTACGGCCTCATGAATAGAGACCATGTGGTGACTACATGAAGGGGGGGGGGGGGGGGGGGGGGGGGGGGGTGTATAGAGTGTACAGAGTGTAATGTGAGAGCACAAAAAAAATAAACCTGACTTACACATTTAAAGCAGAACAGGTCAGACAAGGTACCATATGAGATCTTTACATACAGTCTGTCATGCATGTATACCAATATACATCAAAACACTAACTATGTTCAACTAACATTCAGTTTTATTAAAACTTAACTGAAACCAGGCTCAGGGATACAATCACATGCTTCCTGTTCGTCTAGTAATAAAGATGCTGTTCTCTGTTAATATTGGTCTTTTGCATGTCATGCATGATTTAAAACCGTAGAAACAAGGTATAGTTTGTACTGTCATTTGCTGCACTGCATTTCCAAATGACTCACAGACAAAGTTGTTATAAATAATGATTCAGGTGCAACGTGAATGCACTGTCTAAAAGTGCTGCAGTATTAGATTAACCTCGTTTATCATGTATACTACAACAACAGCTTTAGCATTTTTTTTAATCTTTTTAAAAGACCAAACAATTTCAGCACAATGACAACTACTAATATAGCTAGCTAAATAAAATGACATCAGCTCCTAGCTAGCTGTAGTCAGAACACTTAATATTTCCAGAAATCCAGAAATTAACAGCAAAAGTCAGGCACCACAGATGATTATATGTTCCCTAACTAGAAATGATGTCATCTTTTATGGCGGACAAAACAAATTCTCAACTGACTCTGTTTACAAATGTGAATAGCTTGTTAGCACCTTTGTAGCTTCCAAATTATTGCTTACATTCTCTGCATTTGGCAGACAACCATCTCCAGTCTGACTTATCTTTATCTCTTTCATACAACTGTGCAGGTACAAGGTTTAGAGTCTTGCTTAAGGACCAGGAAGTGGCAGCTTGGTGTGGCTGGAATTTGAACAAACAGTATTCGGATTAAAAACCCAATGCCATTTAAAAGGGTGACGCTTCTACTTGTAACATATACACTACAGCACACTGAAATCCTTTCTTTACATATCCCGCTTCTTTGGAAGCTGGGGTCAGCCATGATACAGGGTTACACAAAGAGGGATCAATGCTCAGTGAAAGCTTGGGGATGCTGGGGCTTGAACCCCTGTTCTTCTGATTACAAAAAACGTAAATATTTTAATTGTTTAGTTTTTTGCAGTGACACCTGTAGACAGAAATTGAGTCATTAGTGTCACAATGTTTAATGAGCCAGGGGCTTTACAAACCTAGTACTATCTACACTACATAAAAAAAATAATCAGAACACCTGACTATTCCAGGCATATGTGGTTCTTTCTAAAACTGTTACCACAAAGCCAGAGGCACACAATAGTATTACATTTTCACTTAATTTGAACTAGGAGACCAAAACCTGCTCCAGCATGACCATGGAGCTAGCTTTGTGCACAGAAGCATTAAGTTATGGACCTCAACTTTATTGAGACCGCACTTTAGGCCTCATCATCCTACATCAACACAATTTTATATATATATATTCCATATTTTACGGACTATAAGCCGCTACTTTTTTCCCACGCTTTGAACCCCGCGGCTTAAACAACGAACTGGCTAATATATGGCGTTTTGGGTTTTCCCAGGTTTACAAGCTTTAAGACAAAAAACTGAGCTCCATAACATTAGACCAATGAAATTGCAGAACGGTTTTAGGTGAACCAATGAAATTCTTTATATTAAATCAGATGCGCTCCCACTGAATCGGCCCGCACCACATAATAAATATGGATGATGTTCCTCTGATGTTTGACCTGCCGCTCACTCGGACTGTCTACAGGAAATGTGAATCATTCGGCACGCTGAAAAAACGCACTTCACCTGTGTTCTGAGCTGCACGGCATCGGATGAAAAGATTATGTTTTTTAAACGCACAATATATATATATATATATATATATATATATATATATATATATGAAACACTATATTGGCAAGTTGAAATGTGCTTGTAGAGACTTGTGCTCATACAGACACAAGGGTGTCAGAAAAAGCAGTCAGCATTCACATTTATCCCAAAGGTGTTCAATAGGGTTAAGGTAAGAGTTCTATAGCAGGCCATTCAAGATCTTCTTCAAAACATGCAAAGCATATGTTCATAAAGTTTGTTTTGTATGCACTGGCATTGTCATGCTGGAACAGGCTCGGGTCTCCAAAAAATTAAAAATAATAGAACTGCATTCAATGACTATAAGTACTGAGTAACAAGGCAGGCAAACATAATAATAATTAACTAATCAACTAATTAGAATTTGCATATGATGAATTCCAAATAATAGGTCATTTATAAATCTAGTAATATAGTATTGTATCCAGCCGTGCCATAATTAGCAGATTTTAATGCGTCAGATTTCTGAATTAAGGCTAGATTTAAACCTTAGCATTCCCTTCCTGTGTTTGACTCTTGTGGGTAGCTTTAATGCTAACAACATGTTGAGCTGCTTGATGTCATCTTGAAGCTTCTTGGGGAGACGGGAGCGACGGATATTAAAAGATAAGACAAGCCCATAAAAATTAAAATCTAATTTGGTTCAGCTTTCTTCCTTTATTCTATTTCTTCAAAGTGGATTATTCCATTTAATAAAGAAGAGGAAGAGGGTGTTCATTTACTGTGCCCTTGATCATTTGTTTCTTTTGATCAGTCTGGCCATGAAATGTTTATTTCCCTTTTCTAATATAATGTTCAGCAGTAGCTAAGTTAAGAGACTTAGATTAGCTTTACGCATCGCTACTGTGAGCGTGATAATAGTCAAGACCAAGACTTTGTCCCGAGACTCACGACTTAAATTGAATAAACCCTTTAATAAATGACCTAGACATCCCATAAACCTCTTTTACACAAAACATAATGTCACTGATACAATAAGTCGTTTCAAAGTTCAACTTCTGTATTTTGAGCAAATTCATACATTTTAATTTTTCATTTCTTAATAGATCATCATCTCTGACATGCTAAACTCCATGCCATATCATGAAAAATTAAATGCATGAGCAATGGCAGCAACCTTTTCACCACTATAATTTCATATAATATTGCATGACACTTAGTATCAGCAGCACTAAGGGACAAATATTATTCACAATTTTAATGCAAAAACAATTGTAAATAAACAAAAAACTGTAAATAAACAATTGTAAATCAACTCTAGAACTATGAGGACCATATGATATGCAAATAAGACAATATTTTATGCAATATGCATTTTTTTAACCTTATAATAGATTATAAACTTTATTTTATATATTTTAACTGGGGCTATCAATCAATTTGAATATTTAATCGTTATTAATCGCATGATTGTCATGAAATAACTCGTAATATATCGCAACTTAATTACATATTTCTTTCTGTTCTAAATGTATCTTAAATAAATACTTTTAAAGTTTTTATTACACTAATCAACATGGGCATGAACAAATATTGATGCCTTATGCAAATGTATGTTTATTAATAGTTGAAAAATAACAACATAGACCATGAAGAAAAACTATTCTTGTAAATGTATAAAAGGTGTTTTAAATAACGAAAATCATCAGAACACCTGTTTCACATGTTTCCACACGGACGGTTTTAATTGACGGATGTGTGAAACTTGAAGCAAAACAAAAGTTCAGTGACTGAAAATAATTTTTCAGTGGAGTTTTTTTTTTTATATATATATCTGAGTAAAGAAAAGACTTCACTCAGCTCTTCACCTCTTTTATATTACTTTCTTTATATTTTTTAAAGAAAAAATGCATGCTGCATTAATTGCACGTAAAAATTATTTTTGTCATTAAAAACTGTTATTTTGACAGCCTTAATTTGTACATTTATTTCATGTGATTTTGCATTTTTTTATTATGTTACATAAAAACTACATAAATAAAATACATAATCAATAAAATATGCTAAATTGATGTGGATTGGGTAAAAGGAATAAACCACTATAGTGCAAGGTGTTCATTTGAGCATGTGTATGTGTGTATGTTTGTGTGTGTCCAGTCTCTTTGCATTGAGGAGACGAATTGTCTAGACATGAGGGCCTGAGTCTTTCAGAATATTACTTTTTTAGCAGAATTACTGCACAGAACAATTAAATCTACTCTGTAATAGTGGAAGCGGTAGCTCAATGATTAAAACTCTAGGTAATGATTGGAAGGGCAGGGGGTTCAAGCCCTAGCACTGCCAAGCCTCCACTATTGGGCCCTTAATATATTTTGCTCCAGGGGTGCTGTATCATGGCTGGTATCACTGCATTCTGACCCAGGTTTCCTCACAACCTGGGATATGTAAAGAAAGAACTTTACTCTGCTGTACAGAATATGTGACAAGTAAAACTTATTTCCTCTCTATTAGTAGAATTATTCATTGTCATTGGGGTTGCTGGCCTTTGATTTAAATATAACGTATTTGTAAACATTTTTCACTGTATATACTGTATTTAGCCGTGCCAGTTGTCCTTACAAGCGCAATGAGCTTTATGATAATAGTCATTGTGGCTTACATGACTTTAATGAGCCGAGTGCTTTAATTAGAGAGTAATTTTACTCAATGGATATTTAATCTCTTTCAGTGGCTTTAATTAAAGTTTTCAAAGTAGAATGTTATATAGAATGGAATAAACAATAGAAAAAACAGATGTATTCAGCCAGTCTAAAAATATTTTAAAAAAATTCCAGAAATATACTTCAAGTTGAAGCCAGTTGCACAGTCAATTGCTTGCTTGCAGTATTTTTTATTTATTTATCTGTTTTTTAATGGTACTTTATAACTTACAACTGAATAAAATGTGAAGGTATAAACAAGAACAGTTTTTTCTATTATAGTAGATGGCAAAAAATGTAGTTGTCCTTTAAATTTAAATCAAATGTAAAATAAAACCCAGGTGCTTTGGCATGGTCGTGCCAAGAGCGATGTGAAATAGTACATTCAGTCCTCCAGATCTAGTTGTTTCCCACTGATCTGGATGTTTTCAGATGTTGTTTCGATTAATATCAGTCTGGGAAAACCTTAGAGGATAGAGGATTGTCTTTTGTCCAATCCATTGGTTTTAAATTAAGATTTTTGTTATTGTTACATGTTAGGGATTTGAATCATATTGAGCTTTCCTTTTTTGTATCGTTCTTTCTTTCCTTGACTTTGTATCTCTCTCTCAAATTTTTTTCAAGCTAAGCACTTCGATGTACTCACATTTGCCTACAAATTATTAGATTCACACACTCATCTTTAAAATAACTATTATGTGGGACTCATTTTTATTTTCAGACTCACTCTATTGTGATTATTGTAACACTATAATAATAGGGATGATGACTGAAGCGTCTACTTTTTATAATAACCCAGCCATTTTAGAAAATACAACCAGCCTCCTGCTGCATGTTTTGAAAGAGAACCTCAATCAAGAGAACTTGATTATTTTATTTTATATTAATTCCCCCATTTTAAGTTTATAAATAAAAAAATTAAGATTTTAAAGATCAAAATAATGAAGAACATTGAACGAACAAATCCTCTAAGCTTATTTTGTTTCATGCACTTGATGTTTAAGCCGATCTCTGACCACACCTAAAACATGTAAGACAAGATATGGCAAGATAAAGAAATCATGCTGGGAAAAACGGCCAACACATCCAATTTACTGCCATAAAATATCTATACGATCATTCATGTTGGCCTTTAAGACCGAGACTGAGGTGAAGGGTCATCCCGGCGGCGCCGTGGCTAACCTACAGAAGCAGGAAAGCGCTGATCCGTATCAGAATAGCTTCAATTATACCCTTTCTCCTCCTCCTGCTCTATCTCCTCTGGTTCTCAGTGCTTATTCCCACAACAACCTTCTCCTTCTCCTTCCTCGTCTCTCCGTGCCTGACTTATCTGCTGAATGCTCGTTTTATTTAGATCTGTTTGAAGGGATTTCAGAGGCCAGATTGCTAATCCCAGGGCCGAACATGAGGCAAGGCCTGCAGGATTGGAAGCTCTTTCTTATGGAAATGGCATCCAGGCAGCAGGAGCACTGATGAAAATGCCACCAGGCTTATCACAGCAGGACAGATTCATCTGACAGAGAAGGGACATGAGGACAGAATCGAGGAGGACCACATAAACATTGTGTACATGCACATGCTTTATGAAGTGCATATAGGCAGGGTCTATGTGAAGTTTAGTGTTGCTTGTAAGGATCTCGAAATGTAAACGTTGGCGGTGTTCATTCGGAAGCCATCACAGTGATGCTTCTGTATAGAGCTGAAATACGTTATTAATATTTTTGGGAGTAAAAATTGTTTGCCAGTGACTGTGGGTGTCAATCGCCAGGGTCATCTGCTCTGTGCCATCTGTTTAACTGTGCACATAAATCCGAAACAACAATTTTTTTACCCACAAGGACTCTCCACATATGTTTTCAAAAATTATTAAAAAGTATTAATACCCTTATAATTTTAGCAATGTTACATATATTTACTTCGAGTTGTATCTGTAATGAATTTATATTTAATTGGAATAATTTTAATACATTATTATTATTACACTTATTTGTTTAGTGATTTTAACAACAGACATTGTCCCAAAGTGGCTTTACAGAGATAACAGGGTTATGAAGAATGTATAAATTTAGTGCTTATAATTTTGTTCCTTATTAGTTTATCGTTAATGAGTGAGCCAGTGGTGACTGTGGTAAGGAAAAGGTCTCTGATATGGTATGGGAAACACCTTGATAGAAACCAGGCTCAAAAAGGGAACCCATTAACATCTACGTGGCACTGAATGTCCTGAAGGGCTGCAACAACCAATCAATAAAATCAATAATAATCGATAATGAAATTTTTTGTCAAATAGTGTTTTTAAAATTATAATTTTTTTTTACAGAAAGAAACAACCAAGCATGAGTAAATTTGTTCAAGTAAAAACACTTCATGCACTCCTCAACAAGCAACCTCTATAAGCTCAAAACTCAATATGTGACTTTTGCATTTTTTTACATACACGTTTATACAAAAATTCCCCGAATTAGGGTTTTGTATATTTATAATAAGATCATAGATCGTCCAATTAATCTATAATCTAAATAATCGTCAGTTGCAGCCCTACATGCATTACAGTTCCATCACTGTTGATGTGTGCTGTTCAGTGATGGGCATTTAAATGCAAAACTGTTTATGCAAACAGTCCTGAGCCATTTAGTAATCTGTTTTTATAACTATTTCTTGAGCTGCTCAGTAACTTCATAGATCTTTAGGCTGATAATGTGAAACCATCTACAGCTGCACAGAGTGGTCTTCAGTTGAAGAGAACTTCCAGAAGTAGGGCCCTTGGATGGATCAGGAGAAAAGGACAGGCTTACTGGTCACTGTTACCTCAGGAGCATGTTTAACTTGACAGAAAGAAAGAGAAAGAAAGAGAAAGAGTGCATCTGTGGTGCATTATTTGCTTTAAGAATATTGATAGAGAAGCACAGAGATCACAAGCACAAGTGGATGAGCATAATTGAGACACATATCTGATAGTATTAGTGCACCTCTATACTCAATAACAGCCCAAAAACGCTTGTACTGACGTCTCTAATGCAGTGGTCCAAGGGTCATATTGTCAGAGTTCCAATTCGAAGCCCACGGTCCGGGTCTATAGTCATGCATACTTGCAGATATCTGCTATTTCATTTAGTCTGTTAAATAGGGTGAAACATTATCCAGCCTTTTTTACATTTTATCACATTTTTATCAGATGGTTGTTTTATGGGTTTATTTTACAAGCAAAACTAAATAGCCAGGACACCTACCTATGGCTACCTAAGTATTCTTATTTTCACTCAGATTACATTTGCAGTATTGATTGCAGTAAAAATAACAAAAATGGTAGTAACTCACAAACTACTACTTACAAAATAAAAGCTAAACTCAATATAAAGAAAAGTGGAGGGACATCTGATTTTTCCAGCCATATGTGAACCAAACCTACTGTATGACATGATCTTGAGTGGCCCGCTACAGAGATTTGACCTCAACCTTACTGAACACCTCTGGGATGAACTGAAAGGCTGACTGCACCCAAGGCCTACTCACCTCACCCACATCAGTACTGTACTTGAATGAGCACAATTCTCCAAAAACTATATGTGGAATGGAATGTTCAAACATCACATAAAAATCTTATGGTCAGGTGCCCGCAAACATTTGTCTATATAGTCAGTACATAGGTTATAATGTGTTATGGGAAACTGGATTAAAGAAATTCAGGTAAAAAAAAAATTAAGAAAGGAGGAAAATAAAGCAAGGATAATAAAGAGCAAATATGGAAACACACATCTGCTTTGATTTCATTTCTTGTTAAGTGTTTACGGCACTTAACACTTAACAAGAAAGGTTTAATAAGGGCATATGTGCTTCAGCTGAACTGTTGTTTTTTTTTTTTATTCATCTTGCACACATTATAATGGAGGCCATCAGGAAGAACTAGGTCACCTGTGTTCAATTTGAAAAGTGCCTATTATAAAAGTGATTATTATAAAAGATTATTACAGATGTTCAGTTTTAAATTTGACTAAATACAGTGTCGCACCATTTGGTTGTTTACGTGCGTGCACGTGAGTGTTTCATTTACTTTGACAAAAGTGTGTGGGGGAGGTGTGTGGACCTCCTGCATGAATGATAGTTTGTAAGAAACGCCATCTATCTACATACATACATACATAAATACATACATACATACATACATTCCGGTTAGTCACTATAGTTATCACTATAACTATTATTACTATTAATAATAATAATAACAATCAAATATTAAACTATTAATAATTATATTATAATACTTATATAATAATATTTATAATATATATTATATATTAATATATAAACTATTGGGTAATATTATTTAATTCTCTATTTACACACACTTGCTAACACTTATTAATACCCAGATTCTGTAAGCATTATGTTTTAGAGGAGTGAAAGCTCAGGAAGATCATGTAAAACTGGATGGAAAAGTCAGGAATAAACCGGAAGCCACATGTATGAGTATGCGTGGTTTAGCCATTACAGCACTAGCAGTGTTACAGCTAGTGTCTTTCATAGACAGACATGTTACACAATATGGTAATGACTGGACTCTACAACACCCATGTGCCATCTGCTGAAGATGAACTAATTCTGAGTTGGTGCATAACTCCAGCTACACCACTGGACCTAATGAGAGGCCATTATCTGACAGAGGGAATAGGACAGATAAGCTCTTCCTATCCTCGGGTTCTATGAATAACCAGATAATGACACGGGGAAAGCGATTATGTTTACTATATGCGTCCTGGTCTATCACCATGTCGGAATGGCATCTGTGCCCCGATGCTGCAGGTAGACATGTCGTCATGTTGATGTGCGCACATTAGAGGATAAAGAACAGTTTATTTATAAATGTGTAGCTTTACATAAAATCCTGAAGCCTATAGTGCACAGCTTTATCATTCAACCGAAGTGTAAGCGAATAAGAGCAAGGTTAAACGGAGAAGCTTCAGATAGTTTGGAATAGTTTTACGTCATTGGATGTAGACAGTGACATGCTGGTATGGTGGTATTAAATTTCCAGGTCATGAAATTGTCAATCCAAATTGTAATAGCCAATAAGAGTAACTTACTGTCAAGCCCCGACCTACATAATCAAATGCACAAAATTATCAACTTGTGCTTGTTAATATCATGAACAGCAGCTACGCTAATTTCTCTCTACTGCTTCTCTTTTTCTAACCATCCCGAGGCATCCTGAGGTTGTGCCAGCAAGTAGATGTATAAGACTGTAGAAAGGACATTATTCATAATCTTACATTCAAGTGATCATGTCATTCTCTCTCCAGTGTTTTGTATTGTTTAAAAATACAATCAAAATCTCTTGGTGTCGCCCAAATGAGGATGGGTTCCCCTTTTGAGTCTGGTTCCTCTTAAGGTTTCTTCCTCATAACATCTAAGGAGTTTTTCTCTGCCACAGTCACCATGGCTGCTCATCAGGGATAAATACACATCGTTCACATTAACTCTTAAATTCTGTAAAGCTGCTTTGAGACAATGTCCGCTGCAAAAAGCGCAATAGAAATAAACTTGACTTGACATGAGAGGTTTGCACCAGAATGGCGAACATAATTTTGTGAATCGTAAGCAAAACCTTATAAAAAGCAAAAAAAACTGTATGCTGAATGAATGCTGTTTATATAAAGATTTTGTGTTGCATTGCTTTATTGTAATTCCATAATTTTGCAGTACTTTACTGTAATTCATATACTTTATATAGACATAAGTTAGTGGACACCTGACCATAAGATCCTCGCATTCCACATTTAGTCTCAATTTACCATTATAATTATAGTTAGTATTATTATTACACTTCTGGGAAGGATTTAAAGTGTGCTTGTGGAGATTTTTGCTCATTTAGCTACGAGATCATTAGTAAAGTCAGGTATCTCGGGGCAAGGAGGCCTGGGGTGTATTTCAATTCATCACAAAGGTGCCATTTTGGAACAGATTTAGGTCCCCTAGTTCAAGTAAAAGAAAAAAGTTATGCTGTTACACCCAAAAACATTCAATACAATTGTGTGCCTCCAAGTTTGTAGTAACAGTTTGGGGAAGAACCACATATGGCTGGAAAAATCAGGTGTCCCAGTACTTAATTAATCCCAGAAACTCTGACCAGCACACAGAATTACCTTTTCATTCATAGTATTCTAGCGATTACTCTTTGCCAGATTCTACTGCACATCCAAGGCTCTGTAGAACTGTAGAGAGAAGTTAAGGTTTCATGTTTTCCCATTCTCTTTAAATAACCAAAGGGTTGGTATCTTATCTTTTTCTCAAAATGAGGAACTGGACCCAAGTTGGCAAATTATATTCAAAGATACATGTTGGCTTGTTCGACAGGCTGATAACACAGAGTCCACAGTCCGTTTTGGTCCCATCATACCTCAACTAATCCAGGTGATCATCTTACCAGGGCGTTCCTAAACCAATATGGATATGTTTGAGCAGGTTACGATCATTTCTGGTTAGCGCTCTCGTATAAATATGTTAAAAAAATGCTGTGATTTATTGTTGCAAATGAAAAATCTGAAACGACAAAGATACTGGTATTAGTCTAAACATTTTAGCTGTAAGTTAATACATCTGGCTGAACTAGCTTGAAAGCCATGCTAACTGTTTGTGGAAACAATACATTTGCTTTAGGTTTACATATCAATAATAATGTAAAAAACTAAACGAAAGAAGTTACACTACCATTTCTATAATGACAGCAGATTTACTCAGAGTAAACTGTTATCTCATTATTCAATCAAAGAAAAACCTATTAAGTCAACAGTGTCAATATTGTATAACATTCAATAGACTTTTCCACCACAGGAAAGTCTTCATGCCAAATGGAATGCATTTTAGAGAACCTCAATGATAAGATCAAGTCAAACTTTAACGCTGACACAACAGTTTATAGCTGTTTGATGTAAAGAAAATGGTAGTTAATTTATATACATGACAATTCGTAATTATCATATCTTGTGGATGTTTTGTGGATTATATGTAACTGTAAATGGATACAATGTGCAATGTTTATATATATTTATATATATATATATATAATCTATTTGTATGTTATCTGACGCAAACCCTACAGTTATTAATCTTTCTATCCATATTGCATCATAGGATTAATTGTTACGTGTGACCCAGTGAGGAACTCGCTGACAGTGATTAATGAAAAACAATTAGATGAGTGACCTCACAACTGCGACTTGGTGCCCTGTTCCTGAATCCCTGTGTCCTTTTTCTCCTCCTCTCGCCTCTCCTCTTGGTCTAGCCTTCATTTGTTTTCACACCTGCTTGGTTGTTCACCCTGGCCAAGCGGGTCAGAGTCGTTCCTCTCTCCCCTGTCCATCTGCAGCAGAGCCGAAGGAGGTGGTACCATAGAGAATCTGCTTGAAAGGAACAGGAAAAGAGGGACGGATGAGTGCACCAATGTTTATATTGTGTGTGTAGATGAAGGACACGGCCTAAGTGATGGATGATGTGGAGGGCCTGAGTGACAGCACAGAGGGTGAAGGGGGAACGAGAAGAAGTTGGCACTGCTCTATACAAAGGTCCAGCCATGTCCTTTGGTAAAGCCAATGCCATATGAGCATTGTTCATTGGGGATTTGGAGGGGCTTTAGAGGGTTTAAGATGGAGCAGGTTGTGCTTATGGTGGTCTCTTGTGTTTGGGTTAAGATTTGGCAAATGGGTGTGCCAGGATCTATGGGTGGCACATAGTTCTACCAGTGTGTGTGTTTTTTTGTGTGCCTGTGTATTTGATGCTATGATTGATGAGGCTGCATATTGATGCAGCATATGTTCTCTGTTCTATAATAAGTATATATATATACACTGAACCATATTTTTTTCTTTCACATTTTCCTGTTTCCTGGTAACAGTTTAGGAAAAAACAGCATATAACTGTAAAAGTCAGGTGTTGATACGTTTGTCCATATGGTGCATCGTATATGTTAACAAACAAAAAAACGCACACACTTTTGATTGATGGTTGTTATGTTCATGTTGATCAAAATATATTATACTGGTTTCACAAAAATAGTCTTAACCCCCAAAATATCTCAGCATCAGTTAATTGCATAAGTCATTGAATAATATACGAGATAAGATATACCTTTATTGATTCTATACTTTGAGATATGAACTGTTAAAACCAATACATAACCCCTTAAGAGTAAAATGAAGCCACTGATCCTTGCACTTCTGTTTCTTCTTTTTTTTTATCACATGGATTCTAAGGACACTCAGGGGTCCTTGTGGGACCTGATTTGCCCTCTGGGGGAACTACAGTGATAAAGCTTTTCCTGAGGCTCTCACTGACCCAAGCCAGGGGGCATTGACCTAGACGTCACTACCTCTAGCACCAGCGCATGGCACCCAGACCAAGATTAGTCACACGAGTCCCCTATGGCCTTCACTGATCCTCATTTTGCACTTTGGTATTTGGTCTCAGATGATTCTTGGATGAGCTTTTTAGAAAATAGGGGCCTTGTAGGATATTAATTTTACTTTTATTACTCTGAATAGCTGAATAGATAAAAAAAAATGTAATGTAAATTTTGTAAGGAGCAATATCTGGGAGAAAATCTATGCTAACAGATATGGTCAAAATGGTTGTACCATGGATTTGTGAATGATTTTTTTATGAGAAAATGGAAACATTGGATCTTAGGGTGAATGGAGCAAAACAGACAAAGCCATGATGTAATATTAAGGATGTAAGACTCATCTTGTTGTACAGGTTGGAGCAAAACTGCATGATGATCCCTGGCAAAATCAGTAAAGCATTAGTGAGCCATCAATGTCCTACTGTAGCAGTGCAGTTTTTAGTAGTGTGATGGTTGTTGAAAAAAGTTGGCCCTGAATCTGCTGGGTTATACTGAAATACCAGTATAAACACACCTAATAAGTTCAATAGGCTAAATGTAAATTCTCAATAAAATGTTTTCCCTTTTTTGCTTTGGTTTGCTGATCAAATGATTTACCTGAGAGGCATCAGCAAAAAAAAAGGTGGAACAGGGGGTGGGGCATTTTAAAGGTATTTAGGCTTGTTTTCTTTTATGTAAGAGTGCCTACATGGCTTTCATGTTTCCTTGCATCTAGGGGAACCCTTGAGGGCACTCTATCATGTTTTTTGTTCACATAGGAGCAGAACTCCATAAAGATCATCATGTCTACTCATTAAACACCTCTATCTAAGGAGCAGGTGCAAAAAAAAAAAAAAATTCTGTGCATGTATGGGGCCTATATGGGACTACATAATGTATTATCCACTGTAAGAAAATGTTTTCCACATGTTTCTTTGAATGTAGGAGGGCCCTAGAGAGCTCTTCATCACAGTTTTTTTGCACATATGAGCACCCTGACAGGGGCTTTGTCATATTTTGTCATAGAAAGGAACACCATAGTGGGCATTTTATCACATTATCATGCATGTCATAGAAACCTATTGGGCAATCCATCAAATATTCTAAACTGGAAGCAGACCTTAGTGCAGACCTGTTTCCTCATATGTAGCAATGATAACTTGAAATATTAGGTATTTCATCTTATACGTTTCACTGAAAGGCAATTGATAGGAGCGTTTTCATTTTTTCCTTGCACATAGAGGCACCCTATATGGCACTGCATTACATAATTTCCATTGGAAGGGCACATTATCATTTTCCTTCCATACTGTGACCCTATAGGGCTTTGCATTATGCATTCTTCGCTGGAACATCATCCTAGTGGGGATGTTGTTGCCTACTTACACTTAGGTGCCCTAAAGTGCATTTTCTTCATGGTTTGTTACACTGATAGGAACCCTATAGGGCACTGCTTTATGTATTCACCTCTGAAAGGGCAATGTAAAAAGCACTTGATCATGTTTTTTTCTTACATAGTAGCACCTTAAAAGACATTTTATTGCTATGTCACATTTGAAGGGCCATTATGGCCTTATCTTCACTACTGTAAGGGTATACAAGAGGGCCCCTTTTTAAATCCTAACCAATGCTATCTCTTTCTCAAATCCCCCTGAGTCAGCCAGTGTCTGCTATACTTTCAGAGAAGAGACATAGCATACTTAAATTGAAAGGTGTATAATACAACCGTGACTATTAAACCAACCTGGAGAGAAAATATTTCAAGAAATATTTCATGCATTTCAAGGCTAGATGCCTGCTAGATGTTCTTGCAATCTAAAACCAACAGCTATAAGCCACGTTGATTGTAAGCAACAGGGATCACACAATGTTTATAGTGAAGGTTTGAGGCAGATAAATATCTTTGACATTAGAAACACATGATGTAAAATGTGAAATCTAATTGGATATAAACTACAACTCAGAGCACACCCAGAGAAATGCTATGAAATAAAGACAATAGATTATTGCTACATTTGAATACATGTTCATGGGCATAAAAATCTGTGTCAGTGATTTTGATAAAGTTTAGGCCAGCAGAGAAGACCGGCCTGGCTGGCCTTAATCCTCTGGTATCCATTTTTCTTGAAAAAGTAAGAAAGAAAGAAAGAAAGAAGGAAAGAAAGAAAGAAAGAAAGAAAGAAAGAAAGAAAGAAATGAGTGAAATTCTTTCTTTGCAAATCCCAGAGGTGTTAGGATTGCAGTCATGTTACAGCACCCCTAGATCACTGAGGGATTAGGGCCTTGCTCGGGGGCCCCAAGAGTGTCAGCTTGGCGATACCAGAGCCTGAATCACTGAGCTACCACCTCCCCTTACTTGTTAGACTGAAGAAACATATGTAGAATGTAATGTTTGGTTGGCAATAAAAATAAATGTTTTCTATTTTTTAGGGGGTACAGATTTTTGCACTCAATGTTACACAAAAGTTTAATAAATTGCCACTATTCTAAAAAGCACTAGGGGGAGCGGACTCCACACGATCGGCTTGTAGCTGCAAAATGATGATCTCTCTCTCTCTCTCTCTCTCTCTCTCTCTCTCTCTCTCTCTCTCTCTCTCTCTCTCTCTCTCACTTTTTCACCCATGTCAGAACATTCAAAGGTTCCATCAGGCTACAGTGTTCATCTGGTGAGTTTGTTTAGACAGACAGACATCATCTCTCTGTTCATCATAAGAACAAATGAAAATGGGAAAATTTAATTGAAATGCAATTAAAGACTGCAGCTATTACTATTTACACATCGTCTAGCTGTCTGTATGTGCGCACTGAACACACACACGGCGCCACAAAAAATTGCAAGTCCTTTTATTGCAAGTCCTTTCGAATGATTAAAAAGTTAACATCACATCACAGAGGCATGCTGTCCAATGTATTTCATCCAAGATCAAAATCAAACCGGCTAAAAACACGCAGAGCCAAAATCTGAGCCGCAAAACAGGACATGGAAGCAAAAGAAGTGGTGTGTATATAGGAATTTTATATAAATAACTCTTTGTCTTATACACAATATGAATAAAACTTTGTGGATCACCGAAGATAAGATTAGTATGTGCTTTTTGAACATCCCAATAAGCATGTAGTCCCCATTTGCTGTTATAATAACCTTTACTCATCTGGGAAGACGCTCCACTAGATTTTCAAGTGTGTTAGTGGAGATTTGTGCTCATTCAGCCACAAGGGCATTGGTAAAGTCGAGGACATCAGCAACATGAGGCAAATCAGCATCTCAATTCATCCCAAAGGTGTTCATTATGGTTCAAGCCAGAGATCTATGGCAGGCCACTCAAGAGCTTTCACTCCAATCTACACCATATCTTCATGAAGTTGGCACTATGGATGCTACAATATAAAAAAAAAAATGCTATACAATTGTGTGATTATACAACAACAAAAAAAAACGTTTTTTGTTTTATTATTTATGTTCTAAAATATTATTTTTGTATTATATTTTCCACAGTTTTTAATTTTTATTAAGGAGTTGTGAATGGTTTGCTTCTCAGTCTTATTATTTTAAATCAATTAGTCCATTCATTAATTTGTTTAATTATTTATTTTTCATCATAAATTCAATCAACTACATGAAGGTTAATTGCTATCGCTGTCATCCCAAGGATTTCTTCTTTAATATCTTTCTGTAATCTTTACTCAAGGTGCAGCCAGAGACTAGTGGATAAAATATTCCAATTTTTATCATAACTTTATGTTTAATTTCCTCGTAATGGACTTTGTATTTGTTTATGTAAACCTTTGTTTGTCTTTGTGCATGGAATGAAACCTGCCTTGCCTTACCTTTTCTTGTCTTGGAGTTTTTTGCCTTTAACCCTCTTCCCACACACACACACACACAAAGTCAGAACTTGTTTGATAAGAAACCCTTTGGTGCTAAGAAGAAACTTTCATGAATATCCCTGTAAAACACTAAACATTCACTCATTCATATTCATGACATTAAAAAAAGAGTTCTTCAAAGTTTTCAAGTTCAAGCTTTTTCTATAAAAGAAAACCCTTTGTTGTAGCATGTAATTATTCTGTGGACTAATTGGATAATGTGTAGTCATATAGGAAATCTAGGATATACAAGAAGTAGCAGCTTAGTGGTTAAGATGTTAGACTTCTGATCAGAAGGTTGTGGTTTCAAGTCCCAGCACCGCCAAACTACCAATGCTGGGCCCTTGAGCAAGGCCCTTAACTGCTTAGTTAATTCGCTCTGGATAAGGACATCTGATATTGTAATTTTGAAAAGTACATCTGTAAAATGCCATAAATGTAAATAAGACATTCTAAAAGTGAAGCAAACAGAATAAAACTATTTATTAAACATGGTAATAGAAATCTTTACAGATATTTATTTTCATTATATCTCACCATAATGAGCCTGTCAACTTTTCCACTCCAAAAACATGAGTAAATGTTTACATTGTGTCATATAGGCATTTTACAGATTTCTAGCATTTATATACAGACATGCTAGAACTCAGGGTGTCATACAAGAAGGAAGGTGGTAGCTCAGTGGTTAAGGCATTGGGCTTTGGATCAGAAGATCACAGGTTCAAATCCCGCTGCCACTGCTGGGCCCTTGAGCAAAAGCCCTAAAAAACCCTCCCCTGCTCAGTTGTAAGTCGCTCTGGATAAGGGCGTCTGCCAAATGCTGCAAATGTAAATGAGACAGCACTAGGATGGTGAGAAGTGACCGAGTAAGCAGAATCGATGAGCTGCAGCGAAACACACAAAATGGTGCAGGCTTTTATTTTGCTAATGAATGCTAGTCAGTGGAGGTCCAGTGCTGGCCGGAGCAAACCGCAGCCCCCTCGGGGTGTTGTGGCCAAACTGCCTTTTTAGAGGAAAAAAAAGCTGAGTTGGTAAATTAGGAAATCTTGTCACAAGTGCCCTTTTGTAGCTATATATGACTTTCCTTTTCTGTGCCAAACCACATTTTCCAATCAGCCTGAAGAGAAAATCTCATTGTCCATATAAGAGTACAGAGATGGTCTGGAAACTGAAATGAGCCCAATGGTCAGTGGAAGTGTGTGTCTTGTGTAATCTAGTGACAGAATAGACTTTGGGCTATGTACGATCAGGAGCGTGTGGGTGTGAAGAGAATGGGAAGAGAGTAAGTGAAGATCAAAGCACAGTGCAAAGGACTTCCCTTCATCAAATCAGGCTTATAACCTCCATGTGCTATCATCTATGATGCACAAAGATCATTTCACATTTTTAGTTCTTCCTATTGGATGTTTCAATGCGTTCTTGTCTGCTGGTGCTCCCTAATTTTCTTGTGATTAGTCACATTAACTTGAATATCTGTGAACATATTCCATTTTCTCAGGCTACTTCACTTGGCCTTATACATTTTGTTAACTTGTTAAACACTATTTAAGCTGCTTTAAAAAATATTCTTATTAAATCTTTTTTTCCCTTGCACATACACTATATGGACAAAAGTATTGAAACACTGAAAAATGGGATGATGATGTCAGCAAATGGGAACTGAATGTGAAATGTGGTATTTAAAAAGCACATAGCAATCTTATAATCAGGTGTCCACAAGCATTCATCTACATAGGAACATATCTGAAGACTTCTTTCCCTATAATCTTGTATGCAGTGCTAAAGCTAAAGCTAAAGCTAAAGCTAAAAAAACACTGCAGTGTTTCTTTAATACTAAAGGAACTCAACACAACAACCTATACAGGATATTATGTACATACCAGTACCAAATCATACTGTAGACGTTATGTAGATGAAATTACACGATATATTTTCCTGCCTTCAGACCCACGCGGTCACATGGTACGGTCCCACATTGCCGATACAGAGACTGATACATAATTTTGACGAAGTCTGTCTGCTTCTTTAGCACATGAAGAAAGATGGCGCAGCAGCTAGATGCCTTTCAGGGACACCGTCTGAAATCATTTACTAGTTAAGGGAATAAATGTGCCGATTTTTGTATGGTTTTTCAAAAGACCAGGATTGAGCTGTCAGACACAATATGCTAATTGTCATTCCTGAAAGACTTTCTTTAGAGCTTCATCCTGATGCTGTGATACTGGTAAATTTAGATTTCCTCAGTTCTGAAAGACTGTGAAAATGCATGAAATTATTAATGGGTGGGGGGTTCTGGGAATCTACTGAACAAAAATATGCACCAAAAGTTCCTTTTTTTTTATACAAATTTGTCTTACAATCTTTAAACAATGCAAGAGCCTAATAACTGATTCTACATCATCTGACCCACTCTAAGCATGCTTGTTATTCAGATGTTAATAATTTGGCATGACTGGACAGCAGTACAGAGAAAGTCTAGCTTGAAGTGCTTTATCTTTAAAAAAAATAAAATGCATACAAATCCCCGTCAGGCCAGATTACAGCAATAGGATTGGGCTCTTTTGCTTTGATCCGACAGATTACAGTGAATCGGTTTTGGCAAGTCACCGAATGAAGAATCTAAAATGAGCTCGATGCAGCTGTGTTGTTTTACTCAATCATGTCTTGTGCCAGATTCCTGCTTCTCAGAGACGGCCACAAAGTACAATATTACAGTTTATTTAATTGTAAAGGGCTTGTAAGACTTGTTATTTCATTCCTATATCAGTGAACGGGCTATTTCTTCGGATTAAATGGTTGATTTAATGATTATTGTGCCATTTGTGTTGTACGGATACTACATTTTCAAAGGCATTTAAAAAAAATTGCATATGTACCAGTTTCAGATCAATACAAATGTTTGTGGACACCTAAAATATAAAATTTGTAATTACTCTTTGTACAATCCCTTCCACATTTAATCACTATTTATAGTTATAATAAACTCCAGTGTTCCGGGGAGATATTTTACTAGATTTTAAAGTGTACTGAAGTGGATGCAACCACATACAAAGACATTTTATACAAGTGTACACCTCCAACTTTGTAAATACAGTTTGGGAAAGAACCACATATAGCTGAAAAAGTCAGGTGTCCCAAGTCTATATAGCATTATTAATTAATACAATTTTGCTTTATTTCCTGAGACTTTCTTAATTATTATGCATGTTACATTTCTGGGAAAAAAAAAAATTGCATATGTACCAGTTTCAGATCAATACAAATGTTTGTGGACACCTAAAATATAAAATTTGTAATTACTCTTTGTACAATCCCTTCCACATTTAATCACTATTTATAGTTATAATAAACTCCAGTGTTCCGGGGAGATATTTTACTAGATTTTAAAGTGTACTGAAGTGGATGCAACCACATACAAAGACATTTTATACAAGTGTAGACCTCCAACTTTGTAAATACAGTTTGGGAAAGAACCACATATAGCTGAAAAAGTCAGGTGTCCCAAGTCTATATAGCATTACTTAAAAATATCTTATAAAATAAATAATACTTTCAAGAAATCTTCATCAAATCAATCCTACTGTATGTTGTATATTAAATAATCAGCTGTAAAATATGATAAACAACAAACACTAAATGGTTTGTACTACCTTACAATATTCCACATTTCTTTTATATCCTGGTTTATCTGATAAGCTATATGCAATATATACAATAAATACAATTTTGCTTCATTTCCTGAGACTTTCTTAATTATTATGCATGTTACATTTCTGGGAAAAAAAAATCATCAACATTACTCAATATTTGAACCTACACACCAGAGTATTTAGTGTTCAATCCTAAAGCAACTACATACATTGGCTTTCAGGCTCCAGACAGAGTTTTTTTTGTGTGTTTTTATTTTTACAGCCTCTATAAAGACGGAGAGCGATTGGAGCAGTGTGTTAACCACCACTGGGACGTGCCTCTGTGAGATCCATCGTCGAAAAGATAATTGGCTTTTTAATTAGTTCCAAACGCACTAGAAAACTGAGCAGAGCACTCGTGTTAATCACCGAACAAATATCCAGACCCACCACCACCACCCCCACCTACCCACTTGACGTAAACCCAGATGGGATGTTTTGTTTAAAGCAGATAAAAAGGCTTCGTTCTCCACTGAATTTCTCCTAACCGCCTTCAACAGCCTCAAGCACACTTATCTCCGCCTCTGATCCCCTGAACAAAATCGGCTTTGGCCTACGATCAGATTCTCCATCCTTCTGGAAGCAAGATTGACTAGAGAAAGAGAGAGAGAGAGTGTGAAAGAAATAACTTTTTGTTTCAATTTTATTTATTTTTCTACACAAAGTATCACAAATGTGCAATGAGGTTCACACGCTGTTTTTGTGTCAGGAAAATATTCAACAACCCGAGCTGCTGTCATGTAATGAAAATTTAAGAAATTCTTGAATACAGTTATAGTTATATGATATATGAATATCTTTTGACTAAAAGACAGGAGGTGGCAGAGTTAAAGATGCTGAAATAATTCTATTAGAGGGACTGTGTAAGATGATTTGAAAACCAGGTGAGAGAAGCCTGATTGGCATGGTTTGTCATGTGCAAAGGAGGGACATGGAGTATATCGGTACAAGGGTATATCGGGAGGAGGTGGTAGCTCAGTGGTTAAGGCATTTGACTTTTGGATCATCCCCTGCTCATTTGTAAGTCACTCTGAATAAGGGCGTCTGCCAAATGCAGCAAATGTAAATGGTACAAGAATCCTGAGGATGGAGCCATTTTTTATAGATGTGGTGAGAGAAGACATGCAGGTGGCTGATTTAAAAGAGGCAGATGTAAAGGACAGGGAAATTTGGAAAGAAGAAAAAAAAAGGTATATGAATATCATGTTCAACTTTTGCATTATATTTACACATAGGGCATTTGGCAGACGCCCTTATCCAGAGCGATTACAACTGAGCAGGTGAGGGTTAAGGGCCTTGCTCAAGGGTACAGCAATGGCAACTTGGTGGTCATGGGATTTAAATATGTGACATTCCAATCCAAAGTTCAATGCCTTAACCACTGAGCTACCACCTCCTCATATATGAAAACAGATTTCAAAGTAATGGTTGCACATACACCAATTAGGCATAACATTAGGACATCATACCAGTATGAAGTGGAAAACACTGATTATCTTTTCATCATGGGCACCCGATAGCAGTGGTGGACATTAATGACCTAAGTAGCTTTTTCCTGGATCTGTACTTCACTGAAGTATTTCCACTTGCTTTTAATTTTACTGTACTGAATTTTAAGTCACTTATCTTACTTCCAAGTCAACTATATTTAGTTAAATCCATCATGCCTTTTTATTTATGGGCGAAAAAAAATGTATCTAGTCAAGCACGCAGCAAGTGGCAATCAGGGTCGAGTGTGCACTCTGTTTTGTACTTGTTTTGTTCGCCGCTTGGTGTGTATCTGCTTATCACAAATATACAGTTCAACATCAGTTCAACAGCATGCAGAACATTTTGAGAGTAATAATTGATGGAAGAAACTACCGACTTGAACTTGCCACAACGCCCGGGATTTCATTTTTAAAAGTTGAAAAGAAAGTTTCGGACTAGAACTAACATTCTATTAATAGATTGGTGTGCTAAAAGTAACAATAGGGTCTTTTCACATAAACTGAGCTGACTAAGCAAGAGTCTTGTGACAAAAATGATAATGAGAACATTATAGCCTAATAAATCATAGTAATTTGGATACTTGAACACATTTTTGAGGACAGATACTTTTATACTTTTACGCAAGTGAAAGTGTAAAGGAAGAACCTTTACTTTTACTGGAATCATATTTTACAGAGTGTATCTCTACCTTAACTCAAGCACATGCGTTTATTTTTTTTTTTCCACCTCTGCCTGTTAGTGGGGTGGGATACATTAGGCAGCAAGTGAACATTTTGTCTGCAATATTGATGTGTTAGAAGCAAGAAAAATAGGCAAGTGTAAGGATCTAGGTGAGTTTGACAAGAGCCAAATTGTGATGTCTAGACGGTGGTCCAAGGAAGGAAGAGTGGTAAACCGGCGACAGTGTCATGGGCAGCCAAGGCTCCCTGATGCACATGGGAAGCAAAGGCTGGTTTGCCTGGTCCGATACAACAGATGAGCTTCTGTAGCTTAGAATTGCCAAATTTAATGCTGATTGGTGGCTATAATGTTATGCCTGACTGGGGTGTACATACTGTATTCCTCCATATATTGAGGTACTAGTTGTTCTTAATGACCAAATACTTGTATTGACTCCTTCATTGTGGGCAGATTTTTTCCATGTTATATCATCCCTATTGGTCTCAGCCAATAATAAAACTTGTATGTTACTTGGATACTAAAGAAAGATTGGATCATTATTTAGGTTACAAGTCTTTTATATTTGAGTTGGACATGTGGACACAACCTCAGCACTAACCCAACTCTCCATGTCCAGCATGTGAGGAACTATGGATGGTGTTCAGTAGTTAATCAGTCCTTCTCCAGATCGTGGGATAAACACATTCGCCATGTCCAGCAGTGTGTTTGCTGTTCAGGTTGCTTCCACTGCAGGTAATTGGACCTTGACACTAATTGGCACTTTGTGCAGTTAAAAAAAAAAGAAGAATAAACTGGAATGGCATCAGTTTAATGATCTAATAGCTGACATCATGGTCTTAATTACTAAAACAGAGCACTATGTTAACAAATGAACAAGCATGCGAGTAGACACTTAGCTAAGCTTTCAGACAGTAATGTGATGAATGTAGTGTACGTACATCTACAAGAGGCCTTCGTTAATTAAACCATGCAGGTTCTTCCAGCTGGCACTGGAATTGCATAATGTCAGCATTTCAATTTTTCCCTTTGCTGAGTTTGATGAAAGATATGAACGCGCACACACTTGCTTAACAAAGTGGATGTCAATAGGCAGACGGGGTAAAGGTTGTAGCGAACAAAGGCAGCTTTGGTTTCTCTCACCCTCCTCCTTCTTCTTCTTCTCCTCCTCCTCCTTCTCCTCAGCTACTGGCGAGATGTAAATGGATTATTTCATACTGCTTACGGGACGGAAGATTTAGAGAGCAGAGAGCACCTCAAGTGCACCACACAAAACCCTGCCAAACCTATTCAACCTCTTTTTTTTTAACCAGCTGGAGCAGATCTCCATTTTTCCTCTCCTGGAGTTTAACAAATCGAATCGTGCTAGCGGCATTCTTCAGCTTTCTTCTAATGATCTTTTAACCTACAGCATTAGTCTCTTGAACCAGGCACTTTAAATGCCAGACGTTAAAGTATCACCTCTGTATGTGATGAACCCCATGTGGAGATTCCTTCATTTCTGCTCACTGGGAGCCAGTGGGTAAAAAATGAAAAATCAGCTGTGATATAAACTGTTCACATTTTTTGAACACAGAGCAATCGAAATAAGTGTGATATTTTGGTATCTATCAGCAAATGCATCAGATTTAAGTAAATTATTTTTATTGTTTAATTGATATATTTCTTTGAAAGAATGTTGATGCTAATTAAAAATAAACTGTCATTTACCTTCAAGGTTCATCAACTGCTTATTGTTATAATATATATATATAT
>MU591762.1:3369625-3412981 GCA_024362625.1 Silurus asotus
ATATATATATATATATATATATATATATATATATATAGGAGTGTGCTTGTGTGATTTGTGCTCATTCAGCCACAAGGGTGTTAGAAATGTATGTGAGATGGTGTGTCAGCATTCACATTCATCCCAAAGATGTTCAATAGGGTTTGAGGTCAGAGCTCTATAGCAGTTCATTAAAAATCTTCCCCTCCAATCCTTGTAAAATTCACAAGTTCATGGAGCTGCCTTTGTGCACAGGGGCATTGTCATGTCTTAATGTAAGTGATGGAATGAAGGGACATTTTGTGCTGCCTCATCAAAATACATCCTTTACTATTAGGTTAACTTGTACTAGAAATTATAGATACTGTATGTTTTTTTTTTTCTGATAGCGTAAGAGTTTGAGTCTGTACTTCAGCTCTTTAATAAATGCCCCTTTCACACTCTGACAATGAACCACATCCACATCCCTCAACCCCCCCAAAAACCCTGTAATCATCCTGCTGCCACCCCTCTGTGAAGCCTTTCCACTTTAATTTCATGTTTGCTCATCTTGCTTCTGGGATAAATAGGCATTTCCAAACACTGCAGCGAATTTTTGGACCCCTTTTCTCCTTAGACACACATACATTTATTCAACCCAATTTACACCTAGGTCTAAAGATGTAATGGATTTTTTGAGTATGTGCACAAACCATCAAAACAATACTTTTTTCTAAGCACCTTGGAAACTTTTTCCCCTTACTTTCTTTTGTAGTAGAAGAAAAGTCGAATTGTGTTAAAAGGCAAAATGTTCCTTTGTTTGCAACCTTCAACTAAAAGTTTACAAGAATGAAAAGTCCATGAAACAGAAAATGAATATAAAATGGATATATGTATTAAGGAACAATTGTAAAATAGAGTTGTTTAAATTGTCCAGCTTGTTTATTCATTTATTGACCTATTTATTTAGTTATTTTCGTACCTATTTTCTTTCTTTCTTTCTTTCTTTCTTTCTTTCTTTCTTTCTTTCTTTCTTTCTTTCTTTCTTTCTATATAAACAAATTGACAGTAGAAAAATATAGATGCAATACTGTCAATCATGGAACATATTCATTATAAATATTTTAAAGGTACTTATAATATGTACAGTTGTGCATCCAATGTACATATTTCATACTGTAAAATGTATATATTCCACATTCTCTCACAAATTGTGCCTTACCAACATCCAGCACTAATATAACTTCATGTATATGTCCATATGGTTTTATATATGTGTGTATATATTCTTCATTTTCTTTTCAGCTGCTCCCATTAGGGGTCACCACAGCCAATCATCCATCTCCATACTACTCTGTCCTCTACATCTGCTTCTTTTAAACCAACAGGCAGGTAGCATGTCTTCCTTTACCACATCCATGAACTTCCTTTTTGGGCTTTGTCTTTTCTTTCTTCCTGGTGGCTCCATCCTCAGCGTTCTTCTACAAACATACCCCATGTCCCTTCTCTGCACATGTCCAAACCATCCAAACCAAAATGTCCTACATGCACTGTCCCTCTAATAAACTTGTTTCTAAACCTGTCCATCGTCGTCACTCCCAAAGAAAATCTTAACATCTTCAGCTCTGCTACATCCAGCTCCACCTTCTGTCTTTTACTCAATGCCACTGTCTCTAAACCATTCAACACCACAGTCCTAGTAACTTTCCCTTTCACTCTTGCAGATATTTTTCACAATCACAAATCACTCCTGCTATCACTCTTCTCCACTCACTCCACCCTGCCTGCACTTTTTTCTTTACTTCTCTAACACACTTTTCATTTCTTTGCAATGTCGACCCCAGGTACCTGAACTCCTCCACCTTCTCCACCTCTTCTCCCTGCAACCGCACCCCTCCACTGCCCTCCCTCTCATTCACACACATGTACTCCGTCTTACTCTTACTGACTTTCATTCCCCGTCTCTTCAGCGTGTACCTCCACCTCTTTAAGCTCTTCTAAACCTGCTCCCTACTCTCACCACAAATCACAATATCATCCGCAAACATCATATTCCACGAAGACTCCTTTCTGACCTCGTCCTACAACCTGTCCATCACCACTGCAAACAGTAAAGGGCTCAGGGCCAATTCTTGATGCATTCCCACATCCACCTTGAACCAGTCTGTCTGCCCTACTGCACACTTCCTGCATCACCCTAAAATACTTCTCTGACACACCAGACTTCCTCATACAATACCACAACTCCTGTATATTTACAGTATCTCAAAAAATAGAGTACACCCCTTACCTTTGGCAACCATTTTAACTCTAAAATATATTACATTTTTAATTCTACAGTATTCTTTATATTTTAGAGTTGTCAATGTGCAGCTTGTATATCAATACAGATTTACTGTCCTTTAAAAATAACTCAACATTCAGCTATTTTTGTCTGAATAACCAGCAAAAAAAAGTGAGTACATCCAAGGTAACCATGTCAAAACTGTGTCCAAAGTGACAACATAACACTTGTGTGAGCACCATTGTTATTCAGCACTGCCTTAATCCAGAGCTGCACAGGTTGGTGCTGGGATCCTCTTCCACTCCTCTTTAATGACATCACGGAGCAGCTAGATGTTGGTCACATGGTACTTCACCACCTTCCGCTTGAAGATGCCTCACTGTTGCTCAATAGAATTTAGATGTGGAGACATATTTGACCACTCCTTCACCTTCATTTTTTTATTTTTTTAGCTAGGCAGTTGCCATCTTGGCAGTGTTTTTAAAGTCGTGATTGTGTTTAAAAAATGCTGTTTGGCCCAGTTTCTGAAGGGAGGGCTTAATCTTCTGCTTCAGAATGTTACAGGAATGTGATGTTCTAAAATCACAAATATTTTTTACTTGTGAGGGCAAAAACCAGAGCTCAATTGTTCGTTGCATATTGTTTAAAGTTTATAATTCTTTTTCTATTAACATAAATAGCACATCAAATAATTTCTTCAGTAAAAGAAAAAAACACTTCTTTTATAAATGATGTGGGTGTTAAAAATCGGAGAGGCCTTGCAACTCCTCTTTACGGTAGATGGGATACTACACTAAAGTAATTAAACATTTCTCAAAGCTTACTAAAGAGAACCAACTCTGGAACGTGTCATATTTAAGTATGATTCATAAAGCAGGGTGGTTCGTTAGAAACTCTGCCAGTCCTCCCTTTTTTCTTAGACATAAGCTATAAATTTGTTTTACTATGAACTGGAATCAAGATGATACAAATGGGAAGTTTGCAACCGAGAAAGAGGCCTCTGTCAACCTGATATGCAATATTGCCAGCTGACTGTCCAAGAGAATTTCGTGTCTGAAAGGTGTCCCTCCACCCTCCCTTGTTTTTTTTTCTTTCCCACAGTCCCTGAGCCGGAGGCATTATTTTTGATTCAGCAGAAACGGAGCAAGTCGAGAGAGAAGCCATGAGAAATGGTGCAAAAAGCCGCAAAACAGAAACGTCCATCACTCATTTGCTCTTTTCTCTCCGTTTTCTCTGCATTTAGCCGCTCGGAACGCATTGGAATGCAGAGAGGGATGAAAAGAAGCTTCTTCCTCCTGGCGGGGGTCTTCGAAAGGAAACGCACACATAAACTAAACTCTGGGCTACGCCTTTAGAAATGCGTTCAGTGCGAAAATGGGGGTGGAATAAAACCTAAATAAGTGAGACGGTATGTGTGTGTGTGTTGGGGGGGTGTTGGGGAAAGAGGGAAGATCAGGGGTAAACAGCACTGAAAGAGAAAAGGGAGTGAGAATAAAAGAGGAAAAGTGGTTAAAATAGGAACGATAACAAGCTGAAGGGGGAAAAAGGATGGAGGGAGCAAATAATGGCCAAAAATGACAAAAATAAGTGGACAAACCTGGATGTATAAATAAACAAGCTTGCTAAGCCTCCAGTCATGTATCGTGTCTCAGACAGATTAGTCCGTTTACCTTGAATGTTATTTTCAAAATTGGCATATGACTTCCAAAACGTACCTTCACATCAAGTGCTTGTTTTACATGGAAGCAAGTTTATCCATCATAATAATCGCTCCTAATGGTTGATGGAGTAGTTGGAGTTCCCACAATCCTCTGTGTTTGTGATTGTAGCAACGAGGCCAGACTGCCGATGGGTGCTTTGTGTGTAGTGTGTAATGTGTGTGTGTGTGTGTGTGTGTTTGTGTGTGTGCGTGTGTGTGTGTATGTGTGTGTGTGTGAATGGAGGGGACTGAGTTAAGGGGGTCAGAACGGTCAGGGTACGGATAAATGCAGCCTTTTGTGTGCTTTAAGGAGATGCTCTCAGTAGGGAGTCTATAAAGCCCCGGCAGCTACACTAACACCCCCAGGGCCACTGATCCCTGGGGGGAAAACACCACACCACCAGCTGATGGAGAGAGAGAGTGAGAGAGAGTGAGAGAGAGAGAGAGAGAGAGAGAGAGAGAGAGAGAGAGGAAGAGTTGAAACTATAATGCTGTTTTGTTAAACTTTTCGTTTTGTCATTACTTGGTACAATAAGAAAACTTTATCTACATAATTGGGCTTTTAGTTGTACAGGAACCTCTGACTGTTTCATAGTCAATTCCTTAACCACATAAGTCTACTACTGCATTTATTAAATTAGCAACAAATAAAATTCTGTGAAGAGTACGACCTCCGTACTTAAGCAAAAAGTGTTATTAAATTATATTTTATAAGCAAATAATAGTTTATTTAATATAATGGGGTCTAAAGACACTAAACTGTGGTATATGTGCCTTGTATTTGATATGTTTTTTAACGTTTTCTATTTACATTTGACAAGTTAATAAAATGATTTCACCAGTAGATGTTTCTGGCATTGGTTGCCATAGGAACTTTGCTTAGTGGGTGGCACAACTTGATTTGGCTTGACTTTTCTTGCTGTTAAAATGGATTAGTTTATATATGCACCATATTATACAAGACAAAGAAGAAACCGAGTGTCATCACGAGGACCAGGAAGCAAAAAAAAGGCACATACAGTGAAGCCGGGCACCAGCTTCTGTTTTTTCATGAAGCTCTTTGTGTGTATTTTATCGTCAAGCTGGATCTATCTTGGCCTGGTGATGAGCAGAAAGCCCCTCCATCCAGTAAGCTTGGAAGTGCTTTATGTTACCGGCATCACAACCTCTACGTTGGGGTCTACTGTTCTTTCCGGGCCTTCACGCTCAGGTGTCCAGGTCCTGGGTAAAGCCTTTTTCGGCCCACCCCTTTAGCCTCTCAAGACCCCGACATTACCCTCCTAACCCCAACGTACTACGTCAGTGTTGGGGAGTAAGGCGTACGCCTCAGCAGGTCAGGCCGCTGCATGCCTGCACACCATGACAGTGCTTTAGGCATATCAGACTTGGATGTGGGAGGCATCTCGGGCAGATCTTGAATTCAGAGCTAATAAAGAGACCTCTAAGGCCGTCGCCCTAGCCTCTACAGAAAGGCTATGGCTCACTCTGTCAGATCTGCCAGACAGGGATAGGGCCGTACTGCTAGATAGGTCAGATCTGCTGGCAAGGGATAGGGCCGTACTCCTTACACCAACTGGCCTATTTGCAAGTGTCTTGGAGAGAAACCTCACAGGACAAGACCTTAGAAGCCACCACACACTGGATGGAGTGCTCTCTGCCCCTGAAAGGTGTGGGGAGACCAAATGACTCATAAGTGGTGTGGATAGCATCCACAATCCATCTACTAAGGGTCTGCTTATTGGCAGGAAACCCCTTTTTATATGGGCCATAGCAGACAGCTGGCCTGACTTTCCCCACACCGCAGTTCTGTAAATGTATGTGTCCAGTGCTTGCACCAGGCACACGCTGTTAAGCTTCTCCTGGTTGGGGGCCTTAAAAGTGAGTAGGACAGAATGCCTGGAGCACATGCACACTGGGCCGCAGCCTAAGGGTACCGTGGAGGAAACTTGTCACTAACGGGTTATTTCCCAAGAAATGCTTGGCAAGCAGAGCATGATAAGCTGCAATAGTGGACATGTAAACCTTTAGGGTAGAAAGAGACAACTCTTTAGTTATGTTGTGAACAGGCATCACTTTGCGGCATACGACACTTTGCAGCATACAACCTACAAGTGGAGGGAACTCTGGATTGAAGAAAGACCAGTAGTAAATAGCTGTGCCCCAGACACAGCCTCCACAGCTCAGGGTGGGGGTAAAGCAAAGTGCCCCCTGCTTGAGGTACTATCTGGAGAAAATCTCCCAGGGAGAGTGTTTGAGAAGGTTTACCAGGCTGGTAAAGCATGGCTGGATGGCCAGCATAGGGCTACTAGGAGGAAAGGGACTATATCCCGGTAAACTCTTTCCAGAACTACCTGGAGCTGCACTACAGGGGGAAAAGCATACAGCTTGGCCTGCATACAGCCTCGGCCATGCCTGTACCATAGCATCTAGCCCAAGAGAGGCTGTGTAAGTAAGGGAGAACCAGAGGGGACAGTGTGACGTCTCTTGAGTAACAAACAGATCCAATCGTGCTCTGTAAAATCTGCTCCATATTTGATCCACCACTTTCAGGTGGAGCCTCCATTCACCAGGCTTTAGCACTTGCCTCAAAAGGATGTCTGTTCCTTGATTTAAACACCCCAGGATATATAGTGCTCGTAGTAAGAGCAGCTTTCCATGATCCATAAGAGGATCTGTCGTGCCAAGCTTGTGAAGGAGACAAGAGTGCAGCCCCCCTGGTAGTTGATGTAGGAGACCACTGATGCATTGTTTGTACAGACAATGCATCATGATGGTCTCTTAGGTCTGGGATAAAATGCTTTACTGCTACAAGCACGGCCAGCCTCTCCAAGCAGTTTTTTGTGCCACGAGAGATGGGGCCCTTTACATAGACCTTGGGCAGAGACGTCACTCATGACCGTGGCCAACCCCTGAGAGAGGCATCCGTTGTTAGCATTGCGTGATGACACGGAGCCCCCAACACAGGGCCCTGTAACAGGAACCTGGGATCTCGCAACATGTCTAAGGACCATAAGGCTCGCCACGTGACATGGATTGTGCAGAGATGGTTTCCCTTTCGGGAGAACCCTTTGTCCCTGAGGGTTTAAGTCAAGTCAAGTCAAGTTTACTTGTATAGTGCTTTTCACAACAGACATTGTCTCAAAGCAGCTTTACAGAAATCAACAGTCATGGTGAATGGTGTGCATTTATCCCTGATGAGCAAGCCATGGTGACTGTGGCAAGGAAAAACTCCCTTAGATGTAATGAGGAAGAAACCTTGAGAGGAACCAAATTCCTTGGTGTTCACTTGGCGGATAATCTTACCTAGTCACTCAACACCAGCTCAATCACCAAAAAAGCCCAGCATCGTCTCTACTTCCTGAGAAATTTGAGGAAAGCTAATCTCCCTACCAGCATCCTGACCACATTCTACAGAGGGACCATTGAGAGCATCTTGAGCAGCTGCATCACTGCCTGGTTTGGTACTGCACCGTCTTGGATCGCAAGATTCTACAGAGAATAGTGAGGACAGCTGAGAAGATCATCAGAGTCTCTCTCTCTTCTATCATGCACATTTACACCACACGCTGCATCTCCAAAGCCAACAGCATTGTGGACGAACATACACCCATCACACACACTTTTCACTCTCCTACCATCAGGAAAGTGGTTCCGAACATTTGGGCCTCACCTCCAGACTGTGTAACAGTTTTTTCCCTCAAGTCATCAGGCTTCTCAACACACACACACACACACACACACACACACACACAAAAAGAAAAACGTTTTCCACCCTCCTCACAGGTGGAAAAAAACGCTAAAAATTTGTTTCCAAACTCTGGGGGAGAGCGCCGAATCTTCTGGGAGGCAGAAGAAAGGGACAACCCATCTCCAAACCCTTTGCCAGATCCGACTGCAAGCCCCATGAACTCAGTCGACAATTTGCCTCGGCAGAAGAATGTCTTCAAGAGTGGAGCATCTGCATTAGCATGCGGCAGCAACAAAAGCAGCCGGCTCCCTAAAGAGCCGACTGGGTATGCTCCGATTTCAAGCAAGCGACACACACGAAAGATTGCTTGGTTCTTAAAATTTTTACCACACCTGACCTTTTGAAGAACGGACACACACAGAGCGCTTTCCAAACAAAGTGAAGTTAGCCGCATCTCCACTGCATTTGTTTTTATAGCTTCATGGTCATGACGCCACCCTTTTGCTGATGTTGCGCCGTTCCATTGGACAGATTACACACGTGATTCAAAGTGTGGTCAGGCGGAAGCCTTTCCAAAGCATTGTTGACACATCTCGAGTTCCTGGAAGGGAACAGAGCTTTATTTAAATTTATTTAATTCATGACTGTAGCTTGATGTAACAAAATCAAGTCCTCAGGCTAAATATGGCTAAATAAGAGGTATCCTCTCATGTCCTCTTTGATAGGTATTGAAGTGAGTTTGTGAGGTTTGTGCTTATTTAGTGACAAGGATGTTTGTCAAGTCAGATGCTGATGTAGGGAAGGTGAAGAGACCTGGGGTGCACTGAGTGTTCCAATTCATCATGAAGGTTCTCAGTAAGGTTGAGATCAGATCTCTTTAAAGGGTCAAGATCTTCCACGCTGACCCATTTAAATAATATCTTCATTTAGCTGGCTTTGTGCACAGGAACATTGTCATGCTGGAACAGATTTGGTTTTACTAGTTCAAGTGAGGGGGAAAATTGCATTATACCACATCCAAAGATATCCTATACAATTGTATGTCTCCAACTTTGTGGTAACCATTTGGGAAAAAAACATATATAACTGGAAAAGTCAGGTGTCTCAATACTTTTTTTGACTCCCTTTTGAGTTTGGTTCCTCTGTATATTATTTCAGGGAGGTATTTTTTCACTACCATCACCTCTAACTTAATCATTAGGGATAAAGTTATGAGAGAAAATGTATAGATTTTTGTGTGTGTGTATGTGTAAGGAAAATATCATGTGCCGCTGAAGCAACAGGCTGGTGTGAGAGCAATGATGCAGCACAAAGCCAGTCAGGGTGAACATACATCACAATGTCCTCATCCATCTGCCCCTCCCACCACACACTCACAGGAATTCCCACATTCCCCTACTGCTGGTCATACATTAAAGTCCCAACTTAATCTAATACCCATTTATTGGACTTTTTCAAGTGGAGAGGATTTTATTTCACAAATGGAATGTGTTTTGAGATCATTTACAAATCATGCGATAATGTTAGTGTATGGTGAGAAATATTTGTCAAATATCATTACTTGTACTCCCATAAATTTCCATTGCTCTATGATGTAGTTTTAGATATTGCTTTTTCTTTTCTCTGGAAATTCTATGGAAAATTTGAGTTGTTTTGGGATATATTTTTTTTTTTTATTGAATAAAATTTTCCTATTTTTACATTTTAGCATGACAGCTGCTATATANNTATATATATATATATATATATTTTTATACTTATACTATGTCTGTGTATTATGTCAATTAATTTCCCTCCTATATGAAGCCTCATCAGTATACAAACACATTTCTATTTGACATTCATCCTGTGCATTGGAATTCCATTCTTCCCGAAACGCCCATGATATGTGCTTGAGATGGCCTCCAATGGAAGGGAAAATGCTGGGCGTCTCTTGGCTCGTGAGAGCGTGAGCCCATAAATCGGCAGTAAATTAAAGCGCATCGTCCCAGCGGTGCCCCCTCACGGGCCTTTTGTGGTGCTAATACACATTAGTGTTTGGCTGGCTGCCCACTTTCATCAACTCTGAGTAGAGCAGGACTCAAAGGTGCAGATGTGGACCTTGGTGGCTTGTCTGACCTCACTGCAAAAGGACATTTACATCAGTTACAACTCTGAACCTCTCATACATACAGCACACACATGCAGCACACATAACAGAAACAAGGAATACCACACCGTGTTAAGAAATAGGCAAGCAGATTAGAAATGCATGTTGCAGGAGCTTTAAAAGCTACATATAAAAGAAAGTGGATGGTGAAAGAGAAGGAAAAATTCTGACAAAATGAAATCCTTTTAACTTTGAATAAAAGGGATATGTTGGATCTGGGGCATATCCTATGTCATTTGACAGACACCCTTACACAGAGTGACTTACAGCCTAGTAGAGGCAGCTTGGTGGTGCTGGGATTTGAACTTGTGACCTTTTGTTCAAACGCCAAAAGCTTTAACTACTGAGCTACCACATATCCAGCCGGCCAGCCAGCCATTAGTGGATGAAATGCACAACCTATGTAGTTGAGTTAAAGTAGAGCTAGAGTAGGTAAAATATAACTCCAGTAAAAGAAAAAGTGCTCCCTTTAGGCTTTCACTTAAGTAAAAGTACAAAAGTATTTGCCTTCAAAAGTACTTATGTATCCAAAGTACTATAATTTAATGAGTGATACTTATTGATATCTAATGCAATTATCATGAGCACAAAACTTTCTTTTTAACTTCTTTAAAAAAATCGTGCAAATAAGTTCACAGGTGTTGTAGCAAGTTAGAGGCAGGATTTTTTTCTATAATTTATTACTCTCAAAATGATCTGCTTGATGTTGAACTGATGCTGAACTGTATGCTGGTGATAAGTAGATACACTTCAAGCGGCAATTAAAACAACTTAAAAACAGAGCGCGTGCTCGACCCTGATTGGTTGCCTGTTGCGTGCTTGACCAGTTTTTATCCTCTCATAAATAAAAAGGAAGACTGATTTAACAAAATGTAGTCGAGGAAAAAGTAAAATATTTGACTTTGAAATGTAGTGAAGTTAAAGTAAAAGTCTCCCCAAATGGAAATGTTTTAGTAAAAGTACAGATAATGCGATAGTGCTATTTTAGTGTAGTAATAAATAACATTTACTTTGTTACTGTCTATCAATGATCATTGAGTATTTTTTCATCAAAAAGACTAAATCATGGATCAACATTTAAACTTTATCTCTATTTTGCTACAGGCAAAAAGCATTATACAAGTTCCACTCCCAATATCCACTTTGATCTCTCACTTTAAGGCCTCATTAAATAAAAAAAAAAGAAAATTAATTATTAATACTCATGTGATTACATGGAAAATGAATTCATTAATTCTGTAAAGATTAAATGGATAATTAAAGCTTTGCACACTCACATATGGTCAACAAGCCTGAAGCTGGAGACCTGGAGGGAGAAAAAAACCCATGGGTGTGATCACTGAAACAGTAAAGCTTTCATGTCTGAGTCATGAATCAGAGTCTCGTTTACTTCCGTGTGCGATTCTTTGCTCTACACATCAATAACATGACAGCCCTGAGGTAATGAAGAACATAAAACAGATATAAACTGTATCTCTTATAAAACAGCAACAATCACAATGTTTTATTTGTTCATGAATTACACATTTTACATAACAAATTGTCACATTAATATTGTGGACTGTTAGTAAAAATATATTACTTATACCTTTTTAATTATAAACAGTTGTTTTTTTAATAAAAAAGAGGTGGAAAAAGTACTCTGTCCTAATCTGGAAAAAACTTATTGCCTGTCTGTCTTATTGACTCCTTCTAATAAATGCTTGTGAAATGTTCTTATATATAAATGTTTGGAAATATCAACAATGGCATGTTTTATATATAAAGTAATACCATCAATACCACGTTCTCTTAATCTGTTAATAATTAGCATTAGATTATTTCGATTGCTTCTAAATTATAATAGAAATTATTTTTACATTATATAAATGAACATATAAGAACAGGTGTATTATTGTGATCTAAATGACAGCTGGAACTAGTGTCAGAGCTGCTATTATAGCAAATCAATCAATACTTTCTAAACAAATCAGCACTAAAGTCCCTGTGATGTGACTTGAAACACAGCATTATTTATCATTGAGGTAATTTCCACTAAAACTGGAATTCAAGACAAAACGTAAAACTTCTCGATCATTTTAATATGCCGGGGTGAAGTTGACTGGACAGTTCGCAATATAGATCTTGGGGATGGGACAATTCCAATTCTAGCGAGCATTTAATTGGACAAAAAATTTTAAGTGAAAAATGATGTCATTAAATTGTTCATTCTTATTGGTGAAAGAGAAAGAGTGTAAGGATTTGATATGTATATATTTTAAATGCTAATTGTGTCATTGAGCACACGGGCTTATCAATATCTTTGTTATCTTTAACCTAAACAAACTGTAATGTGTTTTATGGGGAATTTCATCATTATAATGGTTATTATGTAACAAAAATAGTCAACGCTGTAATTGAATATCTATGAGCAAAAGTTTGTAGACACCTGATTATAAGATTCATATGTGCTTCAAAACATTCCATTCCACATTTACTCCCCGTTTGCTGTTATAATAACCTTCACTCTTCTGGGAAGATGTTTCACTAGATGTTGAAGTGTACTTGGGGAGATTTGTGCTTATTCAGCCACAAGGGAACCTACTGATGTAGGTGAGGTTAGGAGGCCTAAAGAGCATTCAGTACTCCAATTCATCCCAAAGGTGTTAAGGTCAGAGCTGTATAGCAGGCCACTCAAGATCTCCCACTTCAACCTATGCAACCCTCTTCATGAATCCAACTTTGTGCCCAGAGCATGCTGGAAAAAGTTTGAGTCTCCTAGTTCAAGTAAAAGGAAAATTTAATGGTATTGCATCCAAAGTCAATCTTTACAACTTAATGCCTTCAACACTTGTGGCAACAGTTTGAGAAAAAACCACATATAGCGGAAAAAGTCATTTTGTCTATATAGTGTGCATTTACCTCTAATTAGAGATATTATACAGTAAATATTTACCCACTTTAAATTTTAAATATAATAATGTTTGTGCATTAAGGTTTTAAATGTTTTACTTGAAATATTTTTTTCTACTTCCAATCCTACAGCATCTAAAGGCATCCTATACAATTGTGTGGTAACAGTTCGAAGAAGAAACACATGGCTGGAAAGTTAGGTGTCTCAGTATTTTGTCCATGTGGTGTATGTTAAGATGTTTAGATATTAATTGTTATAATACAAATATATTTTGTATTTGTCTTTCCAAATGTATCAAAACTATCCTCTGACAACTTCCATGCCCAGATTTTTTATTTTTTTATTTTATTTTTTTTGAATAGAGGTATCATCACATGGAAAGCCTGAACACCTGAAGTCTGGAGCTTTATATTCCAGACAGGATCAAGTTCAGGCATTAAAGTCCAACAATGTGCACTTTCCTAGAGGATATGATGCTCATAAAGCAACAGCTGCCATGCATACTCTCACATTTCCTTTGTTCCTGCATTACCTGGATCAGTCCCTGTAGCCTTTGCCTACAGCTAGCTCTGTTTTATTGGGGGTTTTTTTGGACTGAAAAGTTCACCGCTGGACAGGTATAAATCTAAAGCTCTAAAATAAAAGTGTTACATATCTAGCAAACCTGGCTTCTTTACACAGATTCTGGTTTGTCCTATTTTCAGCACCGCTCATCTGTTGAAAGGGGCATGTAACTATCAATTATATGCTATAATCCTCTACAGAAAACACACACATGCAATAAAAGCCTAGACAAAAGTCCCTCCTAACCCCGTTCTTCAAAAGCCAGGTCTGTTACCCGAATCCCCAGCAAGGAAACAGAGCTATTTAATGCTGATCTCTGGCTCTGATAGGGTTTTATCGTTCTGAACGACTTCCTCCTCCAGGATAAAACCACAGCGTGAAATAAACACTGATAAAACAAGGCCAGAATCGTCCACACATTCAAAAGAACACGACGGCTAATCAAAAGCTGCCTGTAGTGTGGCTTTAATAGAATTCATTTCCAGGATAATTTCACAGTCATTCCACCAAAACGGACAGATAGCACCATGGGTAATGACTCTAACCTGAATTTTGGAGTGGACAAGTTGAAAATGGAGGCTTTATGGGAACAAGTATTTATATATAAAGATTTTAGAGACAAATATAGTCATTAAGTGGTTGGTTTGGTGTGTGTTTAAACTTAAAAAAAAAATAAATAAATAACAAAGCATTGCCCAAGATCAGCATTTTTAAATTTAAATAAAAAAAAAAAAAAAAAATTACAGTGCTTTTTATACACTTTCTCCTAAGAAGTAGAAAAATATTATTTAAACCTTTTTCTTTTTTTTTTTTTTTTTTTTTTTTTTTTTTTTTTTTTTTTTTTTTTTTACATCTTTGCAGTTGCAGAAAGTAATTAAAGACCGTCTGAAATCAGTACCTCCAGACCCTGAGTATCTTGCATGGACAATCCCCGCCAGGCTTGTATCCTGCCTATTTTCACTTCCTGCAAGTTTTTTTTTTCTTATCTTAATAAAAGTGCAGTTTCTATTCGGGTCAGTAGAATTTCCTGGTCACTTATATTCCAGACGAGCCTTTATGTATTGCTGCTTCATTATATCCTTTTCAAGTCCTGTTTTATTTTATACATTTAACCCAATGGTCTGTAGGTAGATGCTAATATGCTTTTGAATGCAGACATTATGTCATTATATTCCTTTAAATACACAAGTGGAAAATGTCAATTTTTTTGGAAAAAGAAATTGTCTCCTGTTGTCTGTCTTTCTCTTTCTCTCTTTCTCTCTGATAGCCATGCAGTCTTCCTGTCTGCCTCTTCCACCCCCACGTTGTACCCTTCCAGACAGCCAGGACGCTCTGTCTGCTTAGGCAATGCATCATCTCGGCTTGAAAGCCTCCCGTGTGGGCAGCTAATGAGCCCAAATGAGCCTGATTAGCCACCGAGCCTCGAACAGCCCTGACAGGTCATCCAGGAGCTCCTACTGAGACACGCAGAGTCAAAACATCACCAACTGATTGACTGTCTGTCTTACTGACTCGTCATTTAGATACAATCGAACACTATTTCTTAAAAAGAAACCCACCTCTGATGGCCTAGGTTTTCTCATTAGGCATCAGAGCCCAGATTTATCTAAGTCATATTGAATATTTAAGTAAAAATAATAACAATTCAGTGGAATTACTGCATATTACAAAATGTTCAATAATAATAAAAAAGGAATAAAAATGTAATAAAAATTATAAAGGAAATTACAATTATATCAATATTGTAATAAGTTGAATTCACATTTGAATAAAAAATATTACTACACTTCATCATGCACATCACGTGAAGCAGTTTGTGAATGTATACAAATTCCAGGTTTATGCAAAGAAACAAGTCATGAATAAAAAAAACTTTTATTGAACTTGAGAAGAAATTAGATAAAGATGAACACAGGACAATTTTATTTCCATATCAGCATGTTGATTAAACAAACATAAATAAAAATAAATAACTATTTTTATTCACATTTTTTAAATGAAAAAAAGGAGTGTTTTTGTTTTTATTTGAACATAAAATTTTATCCTTGAATGATCATTTTCTATTAGTTTTTTTAGGTGACATAACTATATACAAAATAAAATATGTAATTAAAATAAAATGATATTTCTTGCAGTTAAGTGTAATATCATAATGCACACACACACACACACACACACACACACACTCACTCACTCACTCACCTGGGGTCACCAGACGGTCAAAGAGACTTTTTACAGGCCATCATCAGTTTAGATCTTTAACCCACAAGGAGTGTTTTTGTTTTTATTTGAACATAAAATTTTATCTTGAATGATCATTTTCTATTAGTTTTTTTAGATGACATAACTATATACAAAATATAATATGTAATTAAAATAAAATGTTATTTCTTGCAGTTAAGTGTAATATCATAATGCACACACACACACACACACACACACACACACTCACTCACCTGGGGTTACCAGACGGTCAAAGAGACTTTGTACAGGCCATCATCAGTTTAGATCTTTAACCCACACACAGTCCTGTCACCAAGGGCATTAGGCACGATATGTGTGTGTGTGTGTGTGTGTGTGTGTGTGTCTGTGTGTGTGTTTTTGTGTGTGTGTGTGTCTGTGTCAGTGTGTGTGTGTCTGTGTGTGTGTTTGTGTGTGTGTGTGTGTGTGTGTGTGTGTGTGTGTGTGTGTGTGTGTGTGTGTGTGTGTCAAGATTTTTGCCTATTATTGTTTATTTTATCTATAATCCTCTTTTACACAGTAATTTCACTGTAGATCACACTTTTAGGAGAAACGAGTACAGAGAATGTTTGAAAATGTTTGTAAAAGTATTTTTAAGTTCTTACAGCTTCTTAATTGAAATTCACAATGCTGATAAAGTCTGATAAAGATTTTGACAGGTTTCCATTGTCAGTGTGCCCTTTTATTCTATATATACACAATATTTAGTTGCTACATAAAAGATATAGTAGTTTAAGTATCCAGTTTATGCTAATCAAACATTTTATTGGTTTGAGTACATTTTAACAATAAAAACCATCCCAAAGAAATAGTACAGAATTAAATAGAGTGCATATGTACCTTTCAGTATTGTAAATTAGTCCCTATGAGTTTATCACTAATGAGAGAGCCAAGAACAACTCTCTGAGGTGGAACAAGTTAAAAAGGACCAGACTTAAAAGGGAACCCATCCTTATCTGGGTGGCGCAGATCATCCATTCATTATAATTCCATCTTTGTTAAAGTTATCACCTGTTCTTTGGTGGAAACTTGAATGCAACACTGTTCATCTCAAATGTTGTTCTCAGCCATTGTAGCAAACTGTTTATTATAATTACAGTACAAATCCATCTTCATGGGTTTCGAGAATCGCCCTCTGTTGTACATTTAGCGATCTTTAGGCTGGTGATGTGGAGAACTTGCTCAGATGAAGAGAGTGGTTCAGAATTTAAGAGATCGCCATCCAGAAGCACTTCACGAATACTGTTCATTTAGGAGTATCGTGCTCCAATGAAATTATAAATTTAAGCAGAGTGATTTTATTGTTCTGATTAGAAATTGAATCTTTTAATCATACAGAGTAATTTCAGAGCACACACATTTACCAACACATCTGAGGAAACTGTTGAGATTCTCCACAGTTCTGTTTCATTATGCTTTTACACCAACCAGCTACTGTAGTGAAATCTAATTTATTTTTTAGCTAGTGCTTGTCCACTTGTCCACTTTGCTACACTGTAGTATTCATCTATTGAAATTCATTAATTTGATTACAACAATAAGATCTGCATTATTGAGTTTGAAGTGTAATAATACAAGTGGTACATTCTCACAAATCCATCGATCTAAGATCTATGGCAGTAGCAGTATCAGTGGGACTAGCAATAGTGTTAAGGCTAATCCCAGCTTATCCCCATGAAGTGTAATGCTCTTTTTTAAAACAGCCGAAGGTCAGATGGACATCTCAAGGGTCACTAAGGAGCCAGCCAGATTGCAGGACAGGAAATTGGAGTGGACGTGATTGAGCAGTGGGATTGCACCTCTGACTCTGTGAGTTTAACCTGGAGCAGAGGCTGCTGAACACCCTACCGATCAAACAGATGTTTTACAAATACAGCTATTACAGTGCGGTGTGAGCTGAACAGCGCTACAGCTCTGATACTACAGACTTTTTCCGAATGTTAGCTTTCCTTTTTTCAATATTAAAGAATGACAACATGTATATAATAATTTATTTCATTTTTTTATAGTTACATTTGATGGTATGGAACATAATTGAAAAACTACTAAAAGCTTTTATAATTGTTCTTTTTTGAAGTTAATAAGTAAAAAAATATATGAAATTAATAAATTATCGAATTATGAAATTATACTAATAATTCTATATTATTTAAGTATAAAAAATAAAACAACACAAAAAGCTGGTCATTTTACTGACACAGTATTTCTATATATATTGAATAAAATAAAGTATACAGAAAACTAATTTTCTAATTGTTATTTAATGACAGCACATTTTATTATTCTATTAATATTATGTACCTTTGTTTGTAATATTTTTTATTCAGAAATCCATTTTTTCTATTCTATTCTATTCTATTCTATTCTATTCTATTCTATTCTATTCTATTCTATTCTATTCAGTTCAATTTTATTTTATTTTATTTGTATAGCACTTTTTACAATACACATTATCAAAAAGCAGCTCCACATAAAAACAACATACATTTTTACAGAACAAATATTATAATTTTAAAACATAAGTCCCTATTTATCCCTGATGAGTGGGCCAGTGGCAACAATGGCAAAGAAAAACTGTTATAAGGCAAAACTAATAACAAAATCATAATCTGGGTTCAATTGCCAAGTCATAATAGTTTCATCATTGTTGTAGGTTATCACCTGTTCATTGATGGACATGAGTGCAAACCTGTTTGTGACTATTTTAGCCCTAAAACATTGCATCAAAGATCTCAGTAGTCTCGTGTATGTTAACGTTTTCATGTAGAACATGTTTGAGTGGTTTCTAGTTGATAAACCTCCATCAAGATATAAAGCATTAAGATAAATCAGGCAGGTCTGAAGAGTAGAAGTGGATATGACTATCTGCTTATTTTTTTCTTTCCTCTGTTAACAATAAACATATTATATGGATTTCACAGAGGTGTTGTATGTGTGTGTCTGTGTGTGTGTGTGTGTGTGTGTGTGTGTGTGTGTGTCTGTGTGTGTGCATTTATATATATTAATCTTTACGCAACAGACAGGAAAGGAAGTTTGATCTACTCGTGTTAAACCTTGATGTTTTAACTGAAGAGACAATAATAACCGAAAACTCATAAGAAAGATGCCCTGAGGCTGTGTGCCTGTCCTCACCTCATCACGTTGAATCAATCCTGCAAATTATTAATCATTTGATATACCTTACTCATATCACCTGCTGTGGGGCTTTCAATCAATATGTCATGTTTTTTTTCCTTACATTTTTTCCTTCCTTTCTTTTTTTCCTTTTCCTTTTTTATAAAATGCTGTGTTCACTTAGTGATGCTAATTTGCCTCTGGAAAGCTGAAGAGAATAAAATGTATCAAAGTTCTGTATAAGGGCAGAAAATGCAAGGAGGATTTGTACACCTTGTTTCTGCTATGAAAGTGCAATTTTTCTTGCCAAAACCGCTTCAATTAAATGATTCAGCCAAACACAAGAAAATCCCCCTGACTCTCTAAAATGCTGCTGACCTACATTCAGGACTTCAGGATACCATTTAGCACAAAAAGAGAATGTGTAGGAGGAAAGCTGGAGCAGTGGTGAATGAAAGATTAAACTAAATACAGGCTCAATAGTAGCTTTAAGATATTAGACATTGATCAGCAATGACATTAAAAACCACAGACAGATAAAGTAAATAGCGTTATCTTATTAGAGTGTCACTTGTCAAGGTGTGGGATATATTAGGTAGAACAGCCAGTGTGTTGGAAAAGGCTAAATAGGCAAGTGCAAGAATCTGAGTTACTTTGATCCGGGCTTAATTGTGTTCGCTACACAGCTAGGTGAGAGCATCTCCAAATGTTATTTTCTTCAACAACGTTGCACACCACTTCAAGGCAACAGGATTCCCTAATGGTTTCATTCAGCAGCATAATTCTCCCTACCACATTTGAAAAAAGAGAGTGATGGTGTGAGGAACACGGTAAAATTGATTTGGCCTCCAAATTTCCCAGATCTCTGTCTCTATGAGCATTTGTGGGATTTGCTGGACCACCAAGGCTGATCAGTGGGGATCTCGTCTCATAGGACTGTGGTAAAGGTGTGAAAAAGCTCATAGTAAAAAATATTTTTTCAGCAAGATGGTGGAAACATTGATTTTAGAAATAAATGTTCTCATAGAATACACTGAAATCTTAGACCATAAACATATTCCAAAATTAGACCAAAGCTTGACAGTTATAGTATTGTAGTGTACGTCTCTCCACTATTAGTACATTTTACAACTTGTTAGTGAAGACACCCTTGCCAGAAAGAGAATCAAAAGAAGAAGAAGACAAAGAGATTGTAGCTTAGTGGTTAAAGCAATGAACTGTTAGATCCAATGGTTATGAGTTCAAATTCCAACCACACAATTCTGCAACTCCTGGGCTCCTGAGCAAGGCCCTTAATCCCACAGCTGGTCAGTTGTATGAATGTGGTAAATGTAATCAACTCTGAATAAAGGGTCTGTATATAAATAATATCATGAAAAAAAGCTATTAATCAACATCTACACTGTTAATTTAACAGAATAATTATTCAAGTGTGTTCAATGCAGCTGCTTTACTATGGATTATACTGTGGAATCAGTAGGCTGTTACAGACAAATAAAACCAGACAGTACAAGAGGTTTAATCAGAGTCTTGCGATCAGAGGAGCAGTTGATAAGGTTATTCTAAGATCAGTGTGTAACTGTATGGAGAAGATGCACTTCTTGTGCCCTCTCATATTTGTTTGTGTGTCTCACTGCTTTTGTGAAGCTTCAGCATTTCTCCGTCTCTCTCTCTCTCTCTCTCTGTCACACACACACACACAAACATACACACACACACACACACACACACACACACACACACACACACACACACACACACACACACACACACACAATCTGTAAACATTCACATATATATGATCACATAATGTCAGTCATTCAGTCTTTCTGTTTTTCCATTAATCATAAGGCTATAAAAATATTACACAAACATCAGACTATAAAAACTGGCCACTGCTCTCAAATGGGAAAATTTCATTCAGATTTTTGTATAATGTGTAAACAGACAAATATAGAAGCCGATTTTGCAATTTCATTTCATGGCCTTTATATCAGGTACTCAAACAAAAAGAAAAGATAAAAAAAAAAAAATCTTTGTAAGGATGACCCCTCAAACAGTTTTTGATCAGACATCTGTTCGTCTGAAGTGGTGCATTGTGGTCCTGAGTGCCCAAACCTGGTTGTGTTATTGGATATGGATTCACAGCGGTGCTCAGAGACACTAATCCTCCAGGCTCATCAATAAGAAGCCTGCAGGCCTGGCGGTGCCGGGCCTCGTCCCTGATCCCTTTCCCAAGGTATATACACTAATGATCATCGTGCTGCTTCCTGTCTGCATCCCAATACTGCTGAGCACCGCATCAAAGCCATTGAATGGAATCGCAAGGGAGTGTGAGAGATCGGGGTAGTGTGTGAGCCTGTGTGTTAATGAGGATGATCTAGAGAAGGACTGTGACAAAGTGACAGATATTATTTCCAAAAATGTGACAGTTTGCTTAGCGCTAAGGGAGTCATTTGAAGGAATAATAAGGGTAATGGTCCTATAATAAACAGCTCAATTTAATGAGAAAAATGTGTTTAAGGCACCTAAAATTTTAGCAAAAGATGAAAAAGGCATGCAACCAACAAGACGAGAGTTTGGTGAGGTGAAACTATATGCAAGTGCTTTTTACAGTCAATGTAATTAAGGTATGAGTGATCCAGAATGTCTGTTGTGAAAAGCACTGTAGAAATAAACTTACAAAACTTGAATTGAATTGATCCAGGACATGAGAATTAACAAAGAAAAGTAACAAAGTATATTTTAATGTTCACATTATTATTATTATTATTATTATTATTATTATTATTATTAAATGTAAACTTAAAGCATGTGACCCCCCCTCCTCAATAAAAAAAAAAAAAATGTAAATAAAAGGAAAAATTATAATAGGACCTAATATTCTTCTTCTAATTATCTTCAGGAAATGTCATAACTACTAATAACCACACATTCCATTGTTCATAATATTTCTCACTCTCTGGTGTCATCCAAATGAGGATGGGTTCCTCTTTGAGTCTGGTTCCTCTCAAGGTTTCTTCCTCATATCATTTGAGGGAGTTTTTCTTTGCCACAGTCACCCCAGGCTTGATCATCAGGGACACATGCATTTAGTGAATTTTGTTTTATAATTCATACATTCTGTAAAGCTACCTGGAGACAATGTCCATTGTGAAAATGGGCTTCTCCCCTTAGGGGTCAACACAGCAGATCATCCGTTTTCCTAACCCCACTGTCTTCAACATCCACCTCTTTCGAACCAAAGCAGGTATAAACACACAAATGTGCACAAATCCAGCTCTATGTGGATATGGTTTACATGGGTCCCGATTGGAAGATCTCCTGCTCTAAAGCACTAACTCCCTATTGAACACCTTTGGGATGAGCTGGAACGCTGATTGCACCCCAGGCATCGTCAATTCCCCACCTACATCAATTCTTGTGATTACTAATGCCCATGTAGCTAAACGAGCACAAATCTCCACAAGCTAGAAGAGTGGAGGTTATTATAACAGCAAATAGGCCGTATGGAATGTCATGTTAAAAAAGCACATGTAATGGTCAGGTGGCTGCAAACTCTTTTCCAAAGAGTGTATATTTAAATGAAACATTTAAATGTGGAATTATTATGTTTGTGCTTTTCACATTTTCCTTGCCTCTGCTTTTATTCCATCAAAAATCGAAAGCAGCATTGCCTGGACTTATCATGTCACCTTTAAATATCGGCTCACAATTAAAGCTAAAATCTGATACCTTGGATGAGCTCGTACTTCTTTCTTATCGCCCCCCCATGTGGTTTGGATTAAAATGTTTTATCTTTTAATTGCTGCAACATAGTGTGCTGCTTTGCATCCGAGTAGTGGACACACACACACACACACACACACACACACACACACACATACATACAGACATACAAAACAATTTTATTTGGCAGTTTGTATGTTTCTGTCTACTGCACAAGCTTCTTATTTTATTGCTGTTATTCTAGAAACAGCATAAACAGTCTATTTTGTAAGAACTCAAACATGCTAGCATGTGTGTGTGTGTGTGTGTGTGTAGGTGTGTGTGTGAGACAGTAAGATGTGATGAGGGTCTGTAAAATAAATATTGGTGCTGAGAATTGAGCGTCTGGCTAATGGACCCTGTTTAAATGACCCCTGCTGAAGGAACAGTGCCTAAGGAGACTGATCATCCCCGTGTTCTTTCCTCACATTCTCTCTCTCTCTTTCTCTCTCTCTCTCTTTCTCAGTCATAATGGTGGTGGCCTGGCCAGTCTCATGGGACTCATTGCTCTTCCAGGAGAGCTCATCGCGCCTGTGATTGCCTTTTGCCGGAGCCGGAGGGTAGACGAGAAAATAGAGCAAGCGATCCTTCCATCCCTCCTCACGAAGATTCATCTCATCGTCTGGGTATGGGATCTTTAAATCATTAAATAAAGCCACGCTCTGAGATTTATCATCACGTTTACTCGCAGACCGACCTGTGTTCATCGTACGGTTTTATTTTAAATATATGCACTAAATATCCTGTCCAAACTGAGTAGGTCGATTAGAAAATGCTGTTTTCATGGCGCAGTGTGGACTGTAATAACGTTGGCGCTTCAAAACTGTCACATTTTTAGTCATGTGACCAATTCCGCCATTTCAGGGACGTTTTAAAGAGCCGGAAAGTAAATAAACGGCAGGGGGAAATGATGCAGGTCGAAGCATCTTACGTTTTACTTGTGCAGTAAAGGGACACAAGCATTTTCAGATGTTTTTGTGTGGATGAGCAACTTTTGGGAAGCAGTGAAGCATCAAGCTTATTTAGTTGAAAACACATTTTTTAAGGATTAATCTGGATTTTATGTGGATTAGTGCCTAAGTAACCTTTGGACTGTAAGATGAAAAATCAGGTGAGAGACAGGAGACAGAGGATCGTCACGATTAAGCAGTCCAGCCTGTAGACTGTCGTGAAAGGAAAAAAAAAGAGACACAAGGTTGAAAATGGTCATAAAGAAAGAAACTGTGTGTGGTTTATTGGTATACAACCTACAAAGCACCAAAGGGTCTTGTTATCAGAAGGAGACAGTAGTGCTGGTACTTTGTGCTAGAACTTTATCAGGAAAGTGAGATATGCCTTTTATACTGAGTAACACACACATACACACACACACACACACACACACACACACACACACACACACACACACACCTGTGTATTACAGGATTACCGAGTGTCTTAACACTAACCTGTGGTGACAGACTGACAGGTGAAGAGAGCATGACTGCAGATTCTAAGAAAGTAACCCTGACATGTGCACACACACACACACACACACACACACACACACACACAATAGGTTTTGATTGATAGCCGATCCAGGCCACACTGGATGACAAAACGATTAAGCTTGCTTGGTGTCTGTATTATTGTGGGCTTTTTTCAGAAGACTCTGCTTGCTTACAAATTATTCACAATTCCACTGAATTGAATTTTTTGGTAACAATATTTTTAAATATCCTTAATCCATGGAAAGTGTTATCCTTATGAAATATGTCGATAGCTAGATAGCTATATAGACAGACAGACAAACAGATAGATAGATAGATAGATAGATAGATAGATAGATAGATAGATAGATAGATAGATAGATAGATAGATAGATAGATCGCTGAGTGAGTCTTTTGCTGAAGGAGCTTTGCTGATTAATAAATAAGTCATGGAAATGAGTTTTTCTGAGGGTCCTCTTTTCCATTACCACCTCAAAACTGTCCAATGAGCAGCCTAAGACTGTCTAGACCTAATCAGCTTGTTGACCTTTTGGCATCTCCAGCATTGATGCTTTCTTCCATTATACTGCTCTAAAAAAGTCTTTACTAACTACCACAGACTGGTAGAAGATATTGTTTATTATTCCAACAAACATTAAATTAACTCAGTAAGATCATTTTGCAAGTAAAACCACAGCTGACATTTGACCCTCAGTCATATTAAAGCCTTAACGAGGCCTTGAAACGTTTTTCTCGTCTCAGATCAACCTCTCAGTCAATCCTATCATGTGTCATATCCAATACCAGTGGCTTAGACAAAGTTGCTCAGTTTGACCTGAATCTACCGCACCATACCTCCCGCCGCCTGTTCCCTTGAGGATAACAGTGATCTCTCTGCATTTGACCTCTGACCTTGTGCCATCAGCACATGGAGCAAAAAACATCAGGGTCTCTCAACGGTCATCCCAGGTCCTGGGTCCTCTGAGACGTTAGCGTGTAGGCTCCCTTTGTAGACAGTCTCCATACCAGGTCTTTGCATAAACTTTAGGTTAAAGGTCAGTTGCATGATTCGGAGCAGGTCTCGAGGGAGTGTATGGGGGTGTTCATCTTACAAGATGAATGATCAAGTTTAGGAGGCATGGTCAAGCAGATGGGTGATTAAACTGTGCTGGAATTGGTTGTCAGTCATACAAAGTGAAAAACAATTATAGCAAAAATGACAATAATAATTGCAAGTTGCAAAACGTTTGACAAATGAGCATTTACACTTTTTTTATTCATTAATTCACAGGCTCTGAGATGACAGGGTGTGATGGGATCAAATATAAGGTAATATTTCAAATCTGAGTTTCCTGTAGTTTGCAATTTAATAACAATTTTGCAAAACCTTCATTTAAAAGAAAAATGATGAGTTAAACATTTCTCAGTTTTATATCCGTTTTATATTCATATGCTGTCAGTTTAACAATGAAGAACGATACTGTTCGTGCATTCGCATCAAGTGTCTCTTGGCAATGGTGGAACACTGAACTCACTAGACCATGCTCAACTCCTATAGAATGCTGTGGAACATTCAAGTGAGTCTCCATTATACTAAAACTAGGATTAATAGGAAATAAATGTTGAACACAATAGCATAGTGCATTTGAAGGCAAGAAGAAGAAGCATATCTACAAATTCCAGTATTATTTGTTATTGATTTTTTTTTACATCAATATTTTTTTGCCATTGTATTAAAAACAATGCATTAATACTGTCTAGGATCTACGTTTGCTCTCAAATAAGAGTATGTCCTAGTGTCATGGCCTCTGTGAAGTGTTGAAAACATTACTTTCTTTTGCATGAATGTTTAGCTGGTCCAAATGTTCTCAGATGCTTGGAAAACATTCTTCACACCATTACAAAACCTCAACCAGGCTGAAGTATTCAAAAAAGACAGGTTTGGCTTTCTGGAGTCATAATTTTGATACCAAATAAAACAACTTGACTTGAAATTAAGACTCAACAGATTCATCAAATGTTGGGAAGGTGTAGTTCAGTGTATAATGCCCGGCTCACACTGTGCGACTTTTATAGTTTTTTGTGATTGTTGCTTGCCAGACTGTACGAACAATCCTACATCCCCATCTCACAGTGTAGGATTTTATTTATCATAATGTCGGTACATTTAAAAAAAAAAAAAGACTCATTAAAAGTTTTAAGTTATCAAATTGTGACATGTTCCGACCCATGTTTTCTTGCTAATTGGAGCTAGCAGCAAACAAAAACAATCTGTAGCGTTCATTTTGTTCATGACACACCTTAAAAATATAACTTCATACAAAAACTATTTTTCCTTCCAAAATAAGTCTTCTTGCACTACTGTCCACCTGCCTCGTTTTGACATTTTCCTTGCTTTTGCATTAGGTAGCAAAATGTGAAATTCTTTTGTATTAATATATTCATATGATTTGATTTCCAGTTATCAGCATGACACTTAAACAGGTAGTCATAATGGCTACTTTTTGCTTAAGTGCATGTCAGAACCTACACTTCATTACTTTAACTTGAGTAAAAAAGTATAGTCAGTACTTCAACTTTTACCAGAGTCTTTTAAAACATGAATATCTGTTCTTCCAATTAAGCCAAATGTACTTTTGCCATCTCTGCTTTGGGTCTACTAGTTTGAGTGAACACGGTCAACCATATCATGTTATAGTTAATATACAATACATGGAAAATGTTCGAGCCACCAAACAGGCATAACATTATGACACCCTGCCTGATATTGGGTTGGTGTTTTTTGCTGTGAAATCAGTCCTGACCATCGAGCATTAACAGCATTAACTTCTTCAGGAGCTTGTCTGTTGAATTGGATCACATGGGGCAGTCTTTCCACATTCATCAATGAGCCTTGGCCACCCTTGACCCTGTTGCCGGTTCACCACTGGTTCACCAGTTCCTTACACTTGCCCATTTTTCCTGCCTCTACAACATCAACTTTGAAAACAGAATCCTTACTTGCAGCCTAATAAATCACACTCACTAACACTAATCAGAATATTCTCATACAAGCACAACGCAGTGCAACATATCACTATGTTACAACCGCTTAATAATACTTGGTGCAGCTGTGGACCGAATACAGTTTAAAGCCAAAATGGTTGCCAATAATGGTGGTTTTTCTGTTGCACATTTGTATTTATGCACATAACTAGCTAGCCATGTGTTATTAATGATGTTAGCTTTCTCTGTTTAGTCTGGTCAGTTGGTTTACAGGAAAGCTTAAACCTTTTGTTTTGCATAGTGATATCACTCATGGACATTGAACTGAGTTACTGAGACAATTTTCCATCCTTATGTAGAATAATTCAACACACAAAAACATTAATAACGCTTTGGACATTATATAATGCTGTCCCAGTGAACAAAGACTCCAATATACAGAGGATAGGAAGCAGATGTTTTTTGATTTATAGATTTCAAACTCAAGCCAAGGGTGGATTCTGATACATTTAGGAAATTTTTACATTTGCAGCTCGTGTTGTAAAGTTCTTTCGGCGGTCTGAAAGCTCAAGTCAGAGAGCTGCTGGCTCATCTTCATTGTTTAGATGAATGCTTCAACAGATTTAGAGTCTGACTTCACATTATCCTTGCGATGACACAATCTGCTGGCAAACTTGAAAAATCTGGCCCAAAGACTCATATCCTGGAAATCAATATCTGTGAAAAAGGGACATGAGTGGACTTGAAGCATGAAGGACCTTCAGAAGAAAAAATGAGGCAAAAGGTAAAATGGGATTAAAAGGATATATATGTAGGTGTTTTTTGTGGTTTGGCCTCGCCACTTGCTGATGATATTAGAGAAGCTTTACTTGGAGGGAACATTCTCTAACTGTAGAACATTTTGTTTTACTGCCCTGAAAAATATTTTTTCCCTTAAGACATAATTTGTCTAACACTCATATAAAACATGGATTTAAAGGAATTATGCTATTTAAAAAAAAATATTGATCTAAATGGAGTTGCTTTTAGAGAAATTTTCATGGAGCAAGTGAACAAATCCCTCAGGTGATTGATGCAATAATAATGTCTGTTTCATATAACATGTCCTTGGCTGCATTACCATTTTGTCTTTCCCCAGAATATTGTCATATGAAGAGTTTATAAGCAAACATTTTTATTTCATTCCACTGAAATAAAAGAAATTACTTAAGATTCATAAAAATTTTGAACAAGATTCAAAGATCCAAGTAATTAAATCTTTCCATCCCATTTAAGACAATCAATGTGAGAGATCTTCTCATCCACTGGTTAGACATGAATTTGCATACTGCGAAAGATCCACCTTCATAGTAGAGTCAAGATCTTATTTAGCGTAATCATTTTAATGATGAAAAACTTGCACTATATTTCCTTCAAGTTACATAATTTACTGAAATAATTATAGCACAATAGCTTGAGGCCAATTCATCTTAAAAGTGCTTTTTAGGGTTAAGGCCACTCTGTTAACAGTTTTGGCAAGAACTACATATGGATGGAAAAATCAGGCATTTAACCACAAGAGTACAAATTTTAAAGCTGGTAAGAAAACCATATAAATGACCAGTGTTGTGTATTTGCTGTGGTATACAGTGAATACCACTTCATAATGTCTAATGGAAAAAACAACAACAACAACAAAAACAGTGGAATGGAACTAAAACGCTGCTTTACATTGGACAACTTGACGTTGATTTGATTTTCAAAAGAGCACATAATTTTCTTTTTTTTTAATTAGACAATAAACATTATACATAATGCATCCTAAACTATCACATATATAGTAATACAATACATTTTTGGCAATTTTTTAATTATTTTTTTCCCCATCATTTTATTTTTATTGTAAATCCTTACGTTTGCATTTTTTTTTTTTTTACTATTTTGTAAATTCTATTTTATTGTCTACAAGCCCAATAAAAAAAGTTGGACTTTGGGTAAAAGATATAAATACAAACAGAATTCAATGACTTGCAAATCTCATAAGCCCATTTTTATTGTCACAATCAAAGAACGCAAACATATCGAATGTTCAAACTGAGGAAATGCAATATTTCAAGGAAAAAAAATCATGAGTTAGAAAGCAACAGGTCTGTAAGAAGACTGGGTATAAAAAGTGTTTCTAAGAGAGGCAAAGTCTCTCAGAAGTAAAGATGGGCACCCATCAGCAAAAACCTGTCTACAATTTATTGATTAATATCAGAAGAATGTTCCTCAATATTAAATGTACATTTTACATTAAATTGTTTAAAAAAATCCTTTCTTTTTTTTTTCCTTTTCTTCAATATTATATCCCAAGCCAGTTCTTACCAGCATACATATTGTACTGTGTATGTTTATGTATGCAACAAATATAATTTGGAGGTATTAACCAAAAATAGTACAATATCAAAAATACATAGTATTATAATTAATATTCTTTCTTGTACATCTGATTATCCAGAGTTTTTAAACAACTGTGATGTGCTCGAATTTATAGGTTTATTCCAGGTCTGTGACCATGCTTCTGATTGTAAAGCATCTACATGACTTTTCCTAATTATAGCCACTGATTATTAGCTTTGTATTCATTTTACATCTAAACAAGGAGCACTGCAGTGGAAAAGATGACACAGATGCTGGATGGAAACCAGCACCAAAATGGCAAATGCTGTAACTTTAAATAACTAGAACAGCACCAAGAAAACTTTCCCATTCTCCACTTCCACTGCTCCTCCATAACTATTAGCTGGGTGATGACACCAGCGGATATTCGCATTGATCTACAGTCCTTGCGGGATTGCTGGGATTATGAGACAGACCCTTACGGTAGAGATTCTTTCTGCTACTTAATTTTTCCGACCTTAATGCCTCACAGATGAAAGTCTGATTTTAATGCGTCCTTCAGAATGCCACACCCGTTTTATTTATGAGCGTCCTAACCAAGCTGCAGAACATATCTGAGGCTGGACATTTTTCGGAGCAGGAAAGTTAATCTAAAAACAGTTTTTTCAGCAATAAAAAAAGAACATGGCTGCCAAAGCAAAAGCACAATAAGTCTAGAAAGTCTTCTGGGATGAAAAAATAAAATCTCTACGCCAAAAATATAGAAATTGATGACAAAAAAAAAAAGTTCAAGACTCGCTGTTGAGCAGCATGACGGTGGGAAAAACACAGATGTGCTTTCAGATGAAGAACCTGCACCACCTGGATCAAAGCCCTCATCCATAGGGGCCCAAAGGCAGATCTAAGAAACCCTTCAAAGCTGCGGCCCACCACCACAGCCCACCACCATTTCATTCTCTGGCCCACCATGCAAACCCTGATTACACCAAAGACACATGGGGCCTCTCGAATCAGTACACATGAGTAATTGTAGGATGACTGCCACTTTTAGCAGACCTTCAATGACTTGATTATTTCCTAGTAGGACAAACAGGTCCTTCAGACAGGGAGTTTAAATGAATCCGGATGCTTAGCGACAAAAACACATGAGGTTATTGCTTCTAATCGCCTGCAGGTCGTGCTGCTGGTGGTGGAGTTGGTAGTCTTGATTACAGGGGTTTCGATTAGAGGGGAGGGGAAGAAGGTAAATTGTCCTTTCTTTTACTGACCCTGTGGCTCTTTGACATTGGATCGCATGGAAAAAGATTATTTTCATTGCTCTGTGGTTATCAAACGAAACCACACAAAGGAGCAGCAAGTGATTCAGAAAGTGGAAATGAAACAAGCACACCATGAAGGTGAGGACGGTGGAGATCAAGTTAAAGCAGTGGCAACAGTGGTTCCTTAACCACAAGGTTATAAAAACGATTCAAGGATTTATGTTACTTTCATGTCAGCGTTCTTCTGACTGAAAGTGGACAGAAAGAACACTGAGGGTTATGGGCTTTGCTCAAGGGCACCAAGAGTGGCAGCTTGGCAATACTGCAGCTTTAACCCCCAACCTTCTGATCAGTAACTCAGAGCCTTACCAAAAGATTTCGCTTGTAGAAAACTAAATATTGATTATGTTAAAATGATGAATTCCTACAGGTGATTCTTTCCCTGGTTAAACTGTAAATATACATTCTACATGTTTTTTTTTTTGTTTGTTTGTTTTTTTACTTTTAATTCATCCATATACACCAGGTTTTTTTTTTTTTTTTTTTTTTTTAATGATGAATTCCTACAGGTGATTCTTTCCCTGGTTAAATGTAAATATACATTCTACATGTTTTTTTTTTTTGTTTGTTTGTTTTTTTACTTTTAATTCATCCATATACACCAGGTTTTTTTTTTTTTTTTTTTTTTTTAAGTATTTTCACAGTGCATGGCTTATAATTATAATATGGGCCCACAATTATAATGTAAAATAGATATTATAGATATAGATTATAGATTTTCTATTCTTATAAGAATATCATTTCATTGAAAAAAATGCGTAAATTGTAAATAATCCCAGTAAATGGTAAGTTTTCTTTTAAATGGCAGTACCAATTAAATTATTAGTTTGAAACCAATCAACTTTTTTGTAATAAACAAATGTGTGGACCAATGAACAGAAAGTGATCTAAAATATTGTGTATAGACTACATTTTCTTGTCTTGCTCATGGTTTAGGATGTGCTTTAACATGTAGGAAAACCTACAAGAGGTTTTAGATATGAAGGAAAAACACTTGATGATTGTTCAGTTCCTTGAATGAACCAAAAAGCTGTAATCCTAATTTATTATTAAAAACAACCAAACACTTGACCTGACAGAAAAGGACTGTGTTACGTCAAATGCTTGTGATGATAATAATTAGCATTACCCCTATTTGCGTTGGTGTTTTCTTTTGCTCTCCTTATAGAGTCTCTCGACAGCTTCCTTTGCATCCGCCTAAAATCAAGAGCAGGAAGTCTTGCTGTGTGAACACAAGCCAAAGACCAACTGCTTTCCCTTAAACCCTGCAGGCATGAGCCATGTCCAAATCAATCCCCTCGTCTCCACTTCTATCCTGTACTGTCATAAACTTGGCCACACTAACGATTTACGGTCGCTAGCATTAACCAGCTCACGTCTTTTAAGCCCTTCTGGTGGGTGATTTCCTCAGAGTATGCTAAGCTCCAAATAGCACACACACTCTGAGTTTGAGTCAGGATAATGGATCATCTCAGATCATTAATTCATATTAATCCTGAATGTAATGAAGCAATTTTTTAGAGATCAAGCTGCATTTTTGGAAGACCAATTGCCAAATTTCATGGTAGGTAAAGACAGATATATGTGCAGGCTAAATGGTTGAAACTGTATGGAAGAGTACAGAGGAACAAAAGACACTTTCATAGACTGACTGACGTAAGACTTAGCTCCTGTTTAACGGTGTCAATGTGCATTACCAGACAATTTCCGTCAGAAAATACTGCCTTCAAGAGCATTTTGTCTTAATATTTTATAATATACAGGGAAAAAAACACAAATTTAAGCATGAGTTAAAATCGACTGGGCTTTTCAAAAGGAGGTGCTTGGATCTTAGCCTGCTCATTGGGCACAAAACACAGCTAGTTTATATTGCTTCCATATGTTCTGCTCTTTGCAATGATTAGACAGTGCCAGTGACCTTAAACCTGTCACGATCGGCATTACACAAAATGGGTCCGTTCGGCTTTTTTGTGGCACGTTTATTGCCGTCTCTCAAACAGCGCAAGGTCAATTACCACTGCTGAGCTTCATATGGCTTTGAAAGTCTTTTTTGGGAAGGGTTCAGAATGTTCACTGATTGCTTCTTTATTTCTATGTATACATAGATACACACACACACACACACACACACACACACACACATACACACACACACAAAAGTTTGTTGACACTTATTCACAAGTTTATAAGATTCATCCCATATTCAGTCCCATTCGCTGTTCTAATAACCGTCACTCTTTAATATAGATGTTCTACTGAACATTATGGAGTTTGGTACTTATTCGGCCACAAGGGTGTTAGTAAAATCAGGTACTGATGAAGGTGAGGTGAGGAGGCCCACATATGCCTGGGAATGTCAGGTGTCCCGATACCATTGTCCATATTGTGTATGAAATGTCTGTAGCAGAGAGCAAGGATTATCTATAGCAGTATCAATAGTCTATATAATTTCATAATTGTTGACAAATCTGTTTCTCATGATTGATTAATAAGAGCACCTCACTACTCACAAATGTATCTGATTTTCTATATTGTACTAAATTCAGTGTACAAATTCAATATATAACCAAAAGTAAATTGAAAACGAATGAATAATAGCACCAATAGCCAGTAGTAGCTCAGCTCTAAGATAATTATGTGCTAGATTAATAATGTGTCGTAATAAATTGCTGTAAATGTTGACCAATGTTGAACCTGAGACTTGTGCAGGTTATGACCTGTGTGGGGTTTTTACTTCCGTGTCCATGTGGCCTACTTTCAGGATCCAAAAACATGCCAGGTGGCTCTATGTTTTCATCATAAAGAACTTCAACTATTGCATGAATAAAACTGATTATTTCTTTGGAATGATGGAAAACGACATCCCCGGAGAGAATGAGATAACGGAATGGATTCCATTAGACTACAAACAGACATTTCATTCATCCCTGCCAAATAATTACATGAAGGCCACATATTAGGTATGACATTCCCACAATATAAACTCAGGGACTCAACTTGCACAATACATGACCTTTAATATTTAGTTTGTGCCTTCAAAATATTAACTCGTAGACTTGGGATATATTAATTTTTGTCAAGACCTTATTAAAGAAACCACACTGCATCACTTTAGTGGCTTCATAATTTTGCATTGTATGGTTATTTCTATGTAGAATAAAGTATTAAAGCTTTTTTTTCACACAGAAACCATGGGGGGTTTTGAGAGGACTGAGAGGACTCTGGATGTGGAGACAACAAAGAACAGCAGTGTTTATTAGTTTCAGTGTGATTCTCAGAGCAATGGACCCTGCCCCTTTGTAGGTCCTTTTTATGGTCAGCCAGTCTGCGTGATCATTACACATCCTCTCAGGACATGATGTCTAGAGATAAGCAGAGTCTAATCCTGAGCTTATGACCATTACTGAATTGTTCCTGTTCATTTAAATAGGGCCGACCCCATTCTCTGTTTACTCTAGCAAAGTTCCAACCACCAGACATGAGCCAAACTACAGTCCTGCTCTGGCTCAGTGCATGTTATGTCCTTGAATCCATCTTATCTACAGATTGTGTGTGCTTCCTGGCCTTGCTCCACAAAGCCCAGACCACTGGCTGGACCAGCTTCTTGTTAAATTTTATTCTCTGATTATTAACCACAAGGATCAGAGGAGCTTTTATGCCTACCACCTGGCCAGCACTAAAAAGAATAATACATGTAATCAGGGAAAGAGGTAGCACCACTTATGGAAAACTATTTAGTGTAAAGTGAACAGATCTTCGAGTGTTTCTTAGAATTACATGGACTTGCTTCACATTTTTTTTCCAGTTCAGATTATTCCCTGAAATGTCATTTTGTTAAGATACAGTAGGGACATTAAAGGTCAAGGATGTTTTTAATAAGAAAAGAGCTTGAACACTCTAAAACACACTTCCTGTAATAGATGCTTTCCTGTAGAGGCATCTGCCATGTAGGATATTAGGGGACTAGTGAAGTAAAAATACAACAGGCCTGTATTAAAATAACTGGCATTTGCCATGTGAAGTCATGATTTTAGCTATGATGCTATATTACTATTCTAGCTATTACTTCTACATCCCCTACAAATCCACACCCCAACAACAGACAGTCCCCTTATACGCATGTAGGCAGGCTATATTGGTAGCAACAACAACAAAAAAAAAAAAGATCGTTAGGAATAACAGGCAACAGGAAAAAACCTCCTCATCCTGATTGGTTGAATATTTAATTTCTACTTTTTTTTGCAAACATAGACAGTGCTTCATATAAATATTCACACACTTCCACTCTTGAACTTTTTACACATATGATAAACCCTAAAACTAAAATTGTATTGTTATTATAGGAAAGACACGTTAATACAACCTATCTCTAAAAGTCAAATGACTAAATATGGAGGTTTTTTTTTTTTTTTTTTTTTTTTATTCATTTTTTTTGGTATAGTGCTTTTAATAATATACATTGTCTCCAAACAGCTTCACAAATACGGTAATAAAGAATGAATAAAAATGTTCTTTATAAGTGTAATTTTGTCCCTAATGAGCAAGCCACAATGCAGCTGTGGTCTGTGATTAGAAGCAACTAACAAGCAATGTAATTTCAAGTTTGTTTAATTACCAGGTATATATATATATATAATATGCAATATAGAAATATTTAAAAGTTTCAAGGAGGGGATACCTATTCAAGCAACTGTATTTCAATGAGTGGGAAAATTAATGATCATCTCTTGTTCTTCTGATGGGGATAATATGGGGGATATTATAGATAGATATTTCAAAATATGGTCTCTGTGGTCCTTGAATGCCGTCTGAAATTAAACCTTATCGGTAATCTGGTATACACTGTTTTACTAGCAAAGGTTTCTAAATAGCTGAGTTAAAAAAAAAATAAAACGGTACATGAGACCCACTTTTGCTGGTTGTTGTGTATTTTGCCATATTTTTATTTTTGTCACCTATCAGTTTTATCTAGAAAATATATATGATATATTTCATATAAAAAATTGCATTTTACAAAGATCAAACATTTTAAATAAATAAGCATTTTTCATCACATATACTCCTGCTTCAAATATACAATATTCCTGAAGGCCTTTTTTAGGTTCTTTATTTGTCACCTAAATATTATATACATCTGATGTAATGCAGTGTTGTTTAGTTCCTTGTCCAACAGGGCAACAACAAAAGGATGATACACAACACATCAACACATGCATAAATATTTTAACTGCTATTTGCTCAGAGGATTTTGCCAATTTTGTCACTATCCATAGTTTTTTTTTTATTTTTTTGTATATAACAAATAAATTAATAGTTATTTATATTAATTAAAAATAATAACAAAAACTAACTTTGTTTCAGGACTTGCATCTCCTTAATTTTTTTGACCCTTTATTTATTTAATAGATAAAAAAAAAATCAACTATTTAGTTAAATATAATAGTTAATGTAGATACAAATATTTTCCTCGAAATTCATGCTTAAGCTTGTCAGTTACACACCCGGTATCCTGCAGCTGATGCATGCCAAAGTGGGTGCTTCTGGTAACAGGATGCATTCTCTCCCTAACACTGTAAATGAGGTATGTTTTTTTGTTAAAGTCTTCAAAAGTGCAAATTTATCAAGCTATCAGTGGGTGTGGATGCAAAACCAAGGCATGCATTTTTATAAATAACCCTGTAGATAGCACTGTAATTATACCAAACAATCAATAAAATTTTTTTACCCCTGTTTAAAAGAATGACTCAATTTCCTCATCAGAATCATCAACTTGTATTTTCGATCCCTTGACTATAAGTTACAAAAGTTTCAGATACTGTAATTCCAGAAGTAATTAAAACTGTTCTAAAAATAATAAACTCTTCCATAAGGCACAGTTATGTACCTAAATCCATTAAACTGGCAGTTGTCAACCCCTAATTAAGAAACCTGACCTTGACCCCTGTCAGCTGTCCAATACAGGCCAATATCAAACCTCCCCTTTTTATAAAGGTTGTAGCACAGAAGTTCTGCTCACATCTACTTAGGAATAGAAATATTTAAATGTATCATTCAGGAATTAGGCCTTATCATAGAACAGAGACAGCGCTAGTTAAGGTGGTAAATTACCTGTTATTGGCCTCTAATCAGTGTTTTGTCTCTTTACATGTTTTGCTCGACCCTATATCTCGAGCTTTTGACACTATTAATCATACTATACTGCTTGCTAGACTAGAGAACATTGTTGGTATAAAGGGAACAGCTCTCTCCTTGTTTAGGTCTTATCTGACTGATCAGGATCAGTTTATTGATGTACATTGTGAGTTCTCTACACTCTCTGAGGTAAAGTTTGGTGTTCCACATGGATCTGTCTTAGGCCCACTGCTTTTCTCTTTATATATGCTGCCTCTGGGTGAGATTATACATAAACATGGTATTATTTTCTATTGCAATGCTGATGATCACAGCTATATATTTCAGCAAGGCCAGATGAGAGAGATCAGCTTAACAATGTTGAGGAGTGTGTAAATGACATTCGACAGTGGATGTTCGCTAACTTTTTTCTGCTCAACTCAGATAAGAGGAAGAAATTTTACTAGGACCACATGCAGCTAGAAGTCAACTTTTCCGATTACGTAGCATCTCTGGATGGTGTTTCTGCCTCAGTGTGTACAGCAGTCAAAAACCTTGTGTAATTATTGACTCTTTTATTCGAGGCTCATGTGAATAACATTACTAGAATTGCCTGCTTTTACCTCAGAAATATTGCTAAAATTAGAAGTATGATGTCGTTACGGGATGCAGAAAAACTAGTTCATGCTTTTGTTACATCTAGATTATATTACTCTGATACTTTACTGTCTGGGTGTGCAAGTAAGTGCATAAATAAGCTTCAGTTAGTTCAGAATGCAGCAGCAAGTGTCCTTACCGGATCTAGAAAATATGACCACATCACCCTTCAATCAGTCTACACTGGCTCCCAATTAAATCTCGCATTGATTATAAAATACTACTTATGTCGTACTGACATCTAAAGCACTTAATGGTCTCGTGTCACAGTATCTGAGTGAACTTATGTACCAGTGAGATCCTATGCTTACTTAGATCAAAAGATATAGTGTGTTCAGTGAACTGGGATACTTGTATGCTGTCGTCCCCTCACTCTCACATGTTCACTCAGGTTTGTTGACGGTGGTGTGGAGGGACCTTTTGTTTCTCCCTTTTAGTTATGCTGTCTTGCTGTATAGTTAAGCAAGGCTTGCCGGAGTCCCCAACTGCACAATGTCCTTAACTTTAATAGAACAATAAGGATACTTAATAATCCATCTCTCTCTCTCTCTCTCTCTCTTTCTCTCTCTCTCTCTCTCTCTGTAACCCCTCTACACGTCTCTCTCTCTTTTATCTCTCTTTTGGTCGAGGTAAACATGCTCCTGAGGTACCAGTGACCACTGTTCTTGCCCCTCTCCTTTTCTCGTATCTGCCTGCTTCATCTCAGCCTACCTCTGGATGGCCTTTTCTTCAATTGAAGGCCAATCTGTTGATGCTGGGGATGTTTCTCATCAATGGCCTGGGGATCCATGAAATTACAGAGTAACACAGGAACTTTAAGGACTTGGATTTGGACTGTGGTTAATGTCAACAGTCTGCTACACTGACTCAGGACTACTACTTTGTATCTGATCACCATCACTGCACACCCGCAACATACATCGTTTATCTGTAATAAATAGACATTCGGTGACATCCAGATGAGGATGGGTTCCCCTTTTTAATCTGTTTCCTCTCAAGGTTTCTTCCTCATGCCATCTCGGGGAGTTTTTCCTTGCCGCAATCGCCTCTGGTTTGCTTAAACATACATTTAAATATATATATAACAATCCTATGTTATGCTGCTTTGAGACAAGGAAAAATTAATTAAATTGAATTTAAATTGTTGTATCCCAAGAATCCCAAGAGTATCCCAAGAAGCTAAAGAACACTTTTAAATGATTTCAGAAGTGTTTTGATTTCCTTATGTTGTGTTGCTAACGAGTCGAATTACAGTAAAACCCTGTTGTATGAGCAACTGATAGTACGAGCAAACGGAGATACGAGCGACCTTGATTGCAAAATTTTACCCTGTTTCACGAACAGATTTCGAAGGCACGAGAGTAGCATCAGTCGCTTATTTAATGACGTATCGTTCGGTCGCTCTCGTTGTTCAGTGCAGCAAAAACTTTACTTTTTTTTGTGTTATATTTTTATTTTACTAGAAATCTTAAAAAATGTCTCCAAATAAGTATAATAATTTATCATTTGAAATAAGAAATGTTGTTTTTCATTTTCAAAAGAATATATTGAAGTATGTGACAAACACAGACCTGTTTTTGTTTCAGTTACCAAAAGAACTGTTGCAGATTCTCAGATTCTAAGTAAAACTTATTTGAAAGCTGTATCTGATTCATTACTATTTCATTATAATATATTAAATGGATTATATTGGACTTTATATATGTTTTATTAATTCCAACCAACAAACACTCCTGTTTTAAATTTTTTACAGATTTTCAAAAGTTTTAGAATAAAAAGTAAAATATGACCATACACACCACTGCCTACATACAGAGCAGCAGAATCTAGAGATCAGTGAATAGAGTTTTCAGCTGTTGGAATCGAAAAAGGAAAGATTAAGTGCTTTTGGCTAAAAACTTGTGGGTCATTAATTAAAACCATTAAATTGGAGAATGAAGAATCACTCCAGCAAACTTTGCCATGGGCTCTAACAGGTAGTATGTAGAATTGCTACTCGATGTCGTCTATGATTAATAACTACACAAGTTGAATAAAGTTCTGTTTGTTGCAGTTCATTGTGGCTCCGCGTTGTTTTCTTTTTGCAAACAGGTTTGCCCTGAAACAGATTCTACTTTGGGGAAATTTTGATCCATGCAGGTGTTTTCAGTTATCTTCCTGGTAACCAAAGCAGTTTAAAGGAAATTCATGTTCATTCTGCTTTGAAAACCACCTGGATCAAGTCAGGAAGGGCTTTGCAATAAGCTTGAAGTTTAAATTGCTTGTCCTAGAGCGAGAGGGGGAAAAAAAGTTAAAACAAGTAGCAAGTACTCATGAGTAAAGCAGGAGCGATATATATTGTAGATGAGAATTTTTCAAAATAATGTTCTTTCTGTCCAGCAAAACTGATTGTAAGTTTAAATTTGCACACTCCCAGGCAAAACATTTAAAATAATATTGTCAAGTAACTATCATTTCAGCCATATACAATACAGTACACAGTGAAATGAAACAATATTCCTTCAAGGTGTTACATGAATCATCAGAAATTAACACAAGAAAATACTAACCTAAATAAAGAAATCAATACAATCCTACTGTACAGCATTAGCTGCACGACCAGATAGCTCGCGCTCCTTGTGGTTCTCGCTATGGCGGAGCGGCGTGGCAGTTCCTGGGGCTCACAAATGGACCTCGCAAAGGGTTTCGAGACGGGCTTGTCGCTTTCGTCAACCTCACCTGCTTGGTCCAGCACTTGATGCAGATTCTCTGCACTTTCTGTGCATGATCTGTGCATATTGAATCACACGTTAATCATGCCACGCACGTTCTGCCCGCATTTCTATACGATCGCCCCACTCCCAGAAAGAACTCCTCGAGGGGGTGCTCTCACTACTCATAGTTAAAAATGTGAAATAATTATAATAAAAGAAAAAAAATATATAATAATAATATTAATAATAATAATAATAATAATAATGAAGAAAATAAGCAGTAACTTTTTTTGGGGGTTGTGACCTGCGCTGTAGCCAAGCTACATAACTTGACCGTCACCATAACTTCACCAAGAGGTTGGCTCCGTCCACCCTAAAAGTCTACGTGTTAGCCATTTTGGACCTGCAGCCCTGTCTGTGGCCCCCTCCTTCCTGGAGTTTACCCCAGGCATGGCTAGTGCCTTTCTGTACCCCCATATGGGTTACATCCCCAAGGTAGATTACAGGTACTCCTCTAAGACATATGTAACGCTGCGGGTTGGTGCACCCTTCTGACCTTCTTTCTATAACCTAGAGTCTGGTGTGATTCGACACTCGTTCCCAAAGCGTTTCAACGCAGCTCAAGTTCCTGAAAGGGAACATCTCTAGGTTACGTATGTAACCCTAGTTCCCTGAGGGAACCAGATGCTGCGTCTCTATGCCACACCTTCAGCATCCCTGCAGTGCTTCCTTCTCCCTTACAGAAGCTGCCGCTGCCCTCACCCATATGCGTTTTATACTCCTAGTCATGACGTCACCCCACCGGTGACGGCCAGCATACAATTTTTGACTGATTACACACATTATTTTCGAGCATAAACACTCGGACACAATCCCAAAGCGTTTTGACGCAGGGTCTTGTCCCCTTAGGGAACTAGGGTTACATATGTAACCTAGAGACATTTTCCCTCTTTAAGTTTGGCCTAATTATTTTTTTTTAAAAGTATTAAAATGTCCCAGTTTACTCAATCTGCAGGATTTCCAAAGCTACAAATGACATGAGTTTTTTTCTGGATTTCTGGATTTTATTAAATACATCATTTTCTGCCCAATTACATGGGCATGCTTTGCAATGCTACAAGTAAGTCCAATGAAATTATTTTCAAAGGACATCTGTAACCATGATATGATGTGGGATGACACAGTGCAGTCTGAATGCAGCAAGCTCATTGTGGTTGGGAAACTCTATACTTTCAACACGCTCAACCAAATCATTCGTTGTTTTCGTATTATTCTTTTTCATCTTCATGAAGCTGACGAACAGCCACTGGAGAATAAGAAGCTTGCATTGCAGTTAAAAAATTCCTTCTTGAACTGTACATGCACTCGTTGCCTGATCTGATGCCGGTGCCTGACCCTGACACACTTTTACTGCTTTGGTATTTCACACTCTCCAGACTTCCATCTGCCACCTCCGTTACGATTTGTAAATAACTGTCCATGTTAGACTCTTGTTTCAATTGTAGACAGATAAATATTCATAATCCCACTATCTATGTTCCCTTTTTATTTTACAAAGTTTCACAAAAGTCTTTGTCAGAATGTATTTATTTCCTGTATGTATAAATTGCAAAACACTTGCTGCTACAGAGGATTGTTCTGCATGAACAACCTAAAGATACACAAGATTACTGTGGATGGATACATTTTCCTATTTAAAAGAAGGCACCTAGAGATAGCCCCAGCTCCATTTGTATCCCACCTTGTGAAGATTTCAGACCTTCAAAAAGAAGATGCCGACCCCACAAGGATTCTGAGCTATCTATAGAGATTGGGCCAGTTTCCACTTCATGAAGATTTTAGACATTGGATTTCAAGGATGAACAACCTTTTAAACAATACTCATAATAACATTTTACATATGCTGTTTCTCCGTCATTAAAAATTTTAAGGCTTTGGCATTAAGGAGTTTGTGATGAATTATAATGATCTCATATGTTGTGCTAATTTATGAGTTGCTCAGGAATTAATGCATCCACAACTCCAACTGACTGTAAAAGACTGTAGATAGGACATTACTCATAAATCACACACTCCAATGCTCAGTTTCTGTAATGCTTTAATATTTTATAATTACAATCTTTTTGTCACCCAAATGAGAATAGGTTTCCCTTTGAGTTTGGTTCCTCTCACAGTTTCTTCCTTATACCACCAAAAAGAGTTTTTCTTTACTGTTCTATAATTCTTACATTCTGAAAAACTGCTTTGAGACAATGTTCATTGTGAAAAGCCCTATAGAAATACAATTGAAAAAAAAAACATGATTGTATTAGAACAATAATAGTCACAAACAGTTTTGAACAATTGATCTCAATAATAATGTAATTACAATAAATAAATGTTCATTGTCACCCAGATGTCTGGTTCCACTCAATGTTTCTTCCTCATATAATACCAGGGATTTTTTTTCTTGCCACTATTCCCACTGGTTTGCTCATTAGGGATAAATGTTCTGCCAAATGCTCTAAATTGACATCCGCCAACAGCCTGTGAACAAAAAACAAGCATCAAAATTTCTTGTCATGTCTAGGAGCTTTTTCTCCATAATGGTCACCTCTAGATTGTTCATTAGGAGATCTAAACCCATATCCAGAGTTTAGTACATTTATTTTTAACTGAATAATGTGGCTCAGACATTAATGTCTGTCTCTTAGGACAAATTACAATTTGAAATTCATACTGCAATTTTTGTTTGTCTTTTACCCCAATTCCATGGAAAAACGTCTAATAAATTAGGCAGAGGCAATAAAAGTCTGGAAAATGTATGCATTAATAAAATTAAACAGACTTTGGAAATAATTAGGTTAATTAAAAACTGATCAGTAAGAGGACTGTGTATAAATTGTGTATCTTAGAGAGGTAAAGTCTCTCAGAAGTGAGGAAGGACAAAGCTTCACCAATTGGTGAAAGACTGTCTCTACAATTTGTAAAACAATATTGGAACAATGATCCTTAACATAAAATTGCAAATCAGTTAAATATCCTATCATTTACAATACACAATATCATCAATAGATAACAGTTTGTACAATGATTCTGTAATGTGAATCACTTCATGGCCTCATTAACACATCCAGAAATCATGGAGAACACAGTGCACAAATGTCACCCACAAATGCAGGTTAAATGCAGAGAATAAGACATATGAGAAAATGATCCAAAAAATGCTGCCATCCTCTCTGGTGCAAGGCTCATTTAAAATGTACTAAGACAAAGTGAAAAAATGCTTTTTGCTTTTGTAGACAATAAATTCAAAATTAGTATATATTTTTTCTTTTACTTAAAATAGTATATATGCTTAGCTTAAGCATTTAATGTTTAATTGTATATATACAATAAAACAAACAAAAATTATAAATAAATA
>MU591762.1:3413035-3467498 GCA_024362625.1 Silurus asotus
TTAGGAATAATGAGATTTGCAAATTTATTGCATTCTGTTTTTATTTACATTTTACACAGTGTCCCAATGTTTTTTGAATGTTAAATACATTCAATTATTTTTAAGGGGAATTTAGAAATTTATAAGGAAACCTTAAAAATATGGCAGATTTGAGGTTAAGACATTAATAGTCATTACCCGAAGAGGAACTGGTTGCCCAGTGTATAGTCACTTTTAATGATTTAGGGGAAGAGGCAGTTAAAACATAGCTGCCTGCTGAGAGAAATAGGAAATAACATTTTAGCCCACACAAGTTTAGGGTTGTACCTACTATACGGCTCTGTGAAACAGAGGAAACACTCCATGGGTGACTGTAGAGAACAGTTTATGGGTTATTTTATGTCAGATATTTAGAGCCACCCAGATAAAAGATGGTCAATCCACTGCCAAAATTCCAACCTCTGGAATTTAACCTGCATGCACAAAAACCAGGAGCTGCCAAATGTGAAGATGGAACTTACTGCAGATACTCCGTTGTGCTCTTCGACTGAAAAATCATGGCAACCTTGACCTCTGATACATTATTTTTTTACATATTCATCATCATTTCCTTTAAACCACACTGATGGTCACAAAGCTGTTTAAGAAACCTTTGTCAGCCAATAAAATGTGACAATCACGCAAAACAGATGTGAACATGGACACAAACAAATGACCGAAACTGTGCATCTGGTTTTCAGAGACTTTGAGGTTTGCACATGCACCAGTAATTCACTTCTGAAGGGTGGTAAATGGAGCCCATCCTCCCATCTGTAAATTGTTTCACTTAACCCTGCTAGCTAGCAAACATAGCCAGAACAAGCATGGTTAAACTTGAACAGGAAAGTGAGCTTAAATGGAGAGAGGCCACTTCTATTTAAGCACATCTATGCATGCAAGTGGGTCATTTAGCTTTTTGAAGAAATTCCAATTATAGAGAATTCAACCGTTTTGGTAATTTTTCTGTAGTTTCTTTCTTTGCCAAACTGGTCATTGTCAAAAAGCAAATTTACACATGATTATTATATGAAAACTACCCTTGGGCAGGATGAATGCTATCCTGTGCGCTTCCCCAAACATGTGAAGCTGTGACATATTAATTTGCTCGAATTCATGATACTTCCCATGAAACCTTAACAAATTCCAAAAGAAAAAAAAAAATCATCCCTCTTGCATCCAACAATTAGATAGAATTACTCTGATTGACAGATGAGAAAGTTAAAGAGAGCTTCGGCTTTGTCTAAAATTCTCCCTCCTAGAAAACATGGCCAATTATGCTTTGTTGCTGTGGCATAGATTCAAACTTCTGGCCTCTGGATGATAATTAGGCCATTCTGTCGTTGATTTCATAAGATGTTTTGTGCTCTGAAACAATGATAAATGTTATTTCTCCAGAAATGTCTTGATTTGGCAAAACAAAAGAGACGAAATGCTTAAAGCTGAGGAGGAACATTGGTTTGGAAATGGTTGTGAAGTGCACTGGGGGGCATTGCAGGTCTAGTTCAATCCTGAGCTTGGGTTATTTTCTTTAAAGAGTTTTGCATGGTGTTGGCATGTCCTCGTGGCTTTTGTTTGGGTTCTTCGGTTTCCTCTCACTGAAGGAGGAAAATTAGGTAGGCTAAATTACAAGTATGGGAATGTGTGTATGCATGTTGCTTCGGAGTTGGGAAGATATTGGATATGTGTGCCAAAAAGGAAATATTGGCTCATTAAGACTGTTGTCACGTGTAAAAGCTTACTCTGCCACTGTATCCGTTTTTTGCTCTCCATCCAGGAATCAGTGAGCTGTGAAGAATTAAGGTGAAGCCAGGGCGTCTAACGAAATAGAAACTGCACGTTGAGTAAACATTTACACTAGCTTGATGAGCTACTCTCCTGCCCAGCCTGAGCCATAAATTCCAATCATGATCTCCTTCCATGCCTCAGTTTTGCCACACATGCCAACCAAGCATGCTCTGGCTGTAAGTACACCACCAGCCTATCCATCTGAAAAGAAGTGAAGTGCGACGATTAGCTCAAACCCTCCCTTCTCTCGATGAGCTCATATTATGGCATGTGTAGGAAAATTAGATTGTAGACTGTCAATGGGACTTGAGCCCCATTTTGGTAGAAACCAGAGCCTTTGATATGGAATTCTTTTTAGTGGAAGAAGTTTAATTTGTGGTAATTGCTTAATTGCAGCAAAGTGTGGGAGGACTGGAGACATTTGGGCAGCTGCATACAGACGGGTCGTGTTGAACCAGCAATGAGAGAGGCTGCGTCATGGAAATCCACCACATCAGACCAAGCTAAACAAGCGTAAGTGTGAGCATCCATCTCACTGCCTCAAGAAGCTTCAAGAAACATTAATTGCTGCTGCCTGGATGTCCTTAACATAGGTCTGCTTCATTGATTTATTTTGTGGGGTTTGTTAAATGAAAGCATAAAGTAAGGCAAAAAAGCAGAGAGAAAAGTTCTGTAAATGATAGCCATACATATGCGTCCTTGCTGTAACACAACACAGTTGTCGATTTCAAAGCATTTTAACCCCCATAGAGAGATACCATTTTTAATCACTGTGTGGCTGGGCTATTAAAGAGACAACATTGCCTGGATGTTGAGGTTTTGTCGTATTTGTTTCTTTTAACATGCAATTTAAGCAAACCCTTCATGTGGATTCTCCCCTCTGCTTCTTCTGGGCCCTTAAATGCAGCCTGAGTCCAAACCACAATCATATATTTCATGAGAAACAAGACTTAATCATATGCAGTTTCTCCCACATACACTAAAGAAAAAGTAAAGGAATGTTCAGACAGGAATCTAACACAAAGTCAAATCTGGAAAAAGTGCAATTATTTAGAATATAGATGTAAATGTGGCATAAATTGGATTATTGATGTAGAGCATAAACTGATGCCAGAAAAAATCAAGTGAAATATACAGTACGATCCTCCCACCACAAGAAGAAAAAACATTTACATATTGTACTTCATTAATATTTTCCTTGGATTCATTTCTACTTTATTTTTGATTGTTTTTTTTTTATTCTGATTATATTTTTTGAGTCCTTTTTTCTTTTATAGGTTTTTATCTCAACCACAACAGAGAACGTTCTACAAAAGCTACAGTGGTTCCTGTTTAGTAAACAGTGATTTCTTCTCTTACAGAATTTTTCAAGTGCCGCTGAAATCTTTCGCCAGCTCCACATATGCAGTCTGCCAGTTGTAGGGACAAAAAATGTATAATTTATTGACTATCTATGATTTAGTGCTGACCACCAGTGTGGTTTCTGAAGGCTATCCAGAGCTAGAATTACTCATAAATCCCTAGAATGCGAACAGTAACCCATCAGCTGAAGTGGCACTTCCGAGGGCACGTCCTGTTTTTTGAAGTGCATTTTATTGGTAGATTATTGGATCAGGAGACATTCTAATGCATCCCCAGCTATAGCTCTATGTGCAAATACATCTTCTTGGCCTCTGTTCACCACTCTACATGCTAATGACAGTGTTCAAAGTGCTCAGAGAGCCATGATACACTGCACTGTTTGTCTTTCCTAAATAAACCCCCATCCAGGCTTTTGCGCCTACTGCTTGCTCATCAATCAGCCTTAAACAGCTCGAGCTGGACTCCACACAACCCTGGTGGAGAAATGGGACCCTTTAAGAGCCATTTGTCAGGCAGTGCTGTCCTCACATGGGCCATCAGGAGGCCTGCTGACAGCTGAATGTGTGAGCAGCAGTCATGAACCTTTGGAAAAGGAAAAAGTGTATAGTGTTCAGTGTGAGATGGGTTTGTTTGAAGTAGTCCCAGTTTGATATCTAGACCAAAGGAGGAAAGAAGTGATAGTATAACACAGAAATATCATTCATTAGGCCATTTTAAAACAAAGTAAACTGCCAAATAGTCCTTCTTGTCCTTGTAATGTTAAATAAAATGGTGTCAAAATAAAAAAAGAGACAAAAAATAATAATATTCCCTTGTAACAGCACCATATTTTAGGAATCTTTTAGATTTCATATGATCTCCACATGGCCCCCTGGTTTCCTCCAGGTGCTCAGGTTTCCTTTCTTCCAAAAAACATTCCACTAAATGGATTGGGATGTGTATGATCCTCTTCAATGGATTGGTGTACCCTCCAGGTTATATTCCTGGATCACAAGGGAGGCTCTGGTTCCGGTGTAAACCTGAAAGTCATTACAGTAGATGTTCTCTATCAAACCCTACAGCATTTCTTTCCAATCAAGTAAAATCTTTTCAGGAAGCTAGAAAAACCTAACCATCCAAAAATGTACCAACCAACTGACCAAAAGGTGAAGAAAGTAAGATATTTCGATTCAAATCTTACACTGCTATCCAGAGAAGACAATCTCTGATTATATCAAAAAAAAAAAAAATACAAATATGTAGGAAATATAGCTACAGAAAACGCGCAGAAATGAAACCTCTGGTGAAGTGGTGGCTTTAGTGGTGCACCATTTGTAACCTAGCTGGGTCTCTAATTATTTACATCAAGAAGTTAAACATGGATACAACGAAATAAATTATCTGATATGAACATTCATATACTGTGGAAAATATTAACATAATATTAAAAATCCCTACAACAAGAGATCAATGAAAAGTTGCAAAGCAAACAATTACGCTTCAATTTACACATCCATTCCCAGAAATCACTGTTGACAATGACTCATTTTTGGGGAAAAAAGTCATTACCACGAACATGAAGCAACACAAACACAACGCACTGTTGTTCAAAATGTCTTTGTTTTAATTTACATACCCCATCTCTTTAAAAATGACAATAAATAACATCATAAATTATGAGCATGCCCACTTTCGCAACATGCACAATATGAAACTCATCTGTAAGTGTTTACTGAAAGCATCTTTGGCACTAATGACAGATTGGCCCCAGGTTACCGCACTGCTGGGCAGACAGTCCAGATGTGCCATGCTGGGTGGGTGGGTGATTTGAGGAACCTCATCCCCCCATGTTCTAATCAGTCTTGTTAGAGTCAGCATGCAGTAGCTCTCTGCAACATGCCTCCAGTCATACATACTAGCTGACGGGAAGAGTCTGGATTGAATTTTAACCTGAAACACATGTCTATAAGTGGACTCAAATGCTCTATATGCGTCTGCTCGTGTACAGCATTAGAATTTTATTCAAAGCTGACGTCTTCCTGTTAAAGTCGTGTTTGGATTGGACCAGTTGGATGATTCCTTGGCTCAGATGGTACATCTGAACAGCCATTTATTCTGATGCCCATTTAGGTCCAATTCTGCATTCTCTTTGATATATGATGAACTGGAACTCTACACTGAAGCTGGATTAAATGAAGCCTTTTTGTGGCCTTGCTTGTTGTTTTCTTGTTGAAGCAGGTGGTAAAGCATATCTGACTCACTCAAAATGGATGAGGATGTGGAGGAGGTAGAACAGGCAGGGAAGACTTGTAATGAAACCACAGACTCTTTGTTGTCCTAGAAGGAGGCTCTGAAGATGCAAAACAGCTACTATTGTGGCCGCGTCATCCTGAACAATGCATGGAGTGAAGAAAACTGCAAGGAAGATGAAAAGTTACAGCAAATAGACAAAAAAAATGCTACACATATTATTTACTGCAAGGAAAGACAGTGAAGGTAGCCACTAATTCTATTCTTGATGAGAATTATAGTGGAATAGTAGCCATATTTGTATTTACAGCTTAAACAAAGATAAAAAATGTATAATGTTGGACAAAAATGTATAAGTTTAGTGCATGTAAGTTTGTTCCTTTTAATTTTAAAACTATCCCTAAAGAGTGAGCCAGTGGCAACTGTGGCAAGTTGCCCCTTCCTGAGATGGTATGATGAAGAAATCTTGAGAGGAACCAACTTAAAATAGAACACATCCTCATCTGGGTGGCGCCGAAAGTCCATTCATTATAGATCCATCATTGTTGAGGTGGACACTGATTGACACTTGAATGCAAGTTGATTGTGGTAATTGTAATCCTAAACAATTGTAACAGATCTGTTTATATTATTTACAGTCCAAAGACATCTTCCTATGTGGCACTATGTACAATAGTCTCGTGTATCTTTAGGTTGTTCTTATGGAACCATCCACAGCAGCTGTGAGTGGATTCCAATTGATGATAAAACATCTTTCTGGTGTTTAAACATTGTCCTATTAATAATAATAATTATAATAATTAATTAAAAACAATATGAAGTACTTTATTTATAGCTGAATTGAATTCACTTCCATAGCAAGCATACACAAGGTACTTAATTATCTAAAAAATATATTATGTTTTGAATAGTAATGAAAGCAAATAATATTGCACATTATATCAGTAATATTGCACATTGTGTATGTAAGTAATATTGCCCATTGCTGACTATACATAAGTAATTTTGAACAGATATTCATAAAATACAGGACATGTTTATCAGAAATAAACAAATGTGCTATTTTCATGGTAAATATTTACACAAATTAAACAGATAAACTGAGATGAACACTTGCTACAGAATACCCTTCATTCGTTAATACTAAGCATGATGGTATTAGTACCTGTAGTGACAACAACCAAACACTGTGTCAGAACACACATGTAAGTCTTTCATTGCATTCCAAAACCACCAAATGTCTTTGGAGCCACCAGAGTTTCCAGCTAACCAATTGGGATTCATCACTGATGAAGATGTACTGTTGACATGAGAAATCTGGCATCCTCTTTGTTCCTCTACATTGCCCAAGGAAAGTTCTGGGAGATCCAGAACTGTTAATGGACGTCATCCTGCGGTTTTGCCAAGTAAGTTCTCAGTTTCATGGACAGAAAAATAGCCATTTTTGTCAGTAAAATATATATAAAATAGAAGATCAATGGCAGGATCATGGTTTTAAAGAAAACCATACTGATAAAAGATTGCCTTTTTTTCATCCAAACAGAAAAAATAATCCACCAGATCCTACTATGTTTAACTAGTACCTATTATGGAACAATGTTTTTTTCTAATACTGGTATTCTAAACACTAGATGCTTTAAATATCGAATAGTCCCACTCTTCATTCTCCCTCTTTGTAGACATGCACCTCTTAACCTTGGGTTGCCTCTTAACCCCAAATATTCTTCTGGTGCTCAGTAAAAGCTTTGATACCAGTGCCAACTCTATAGTTATTGTTGTAAACTTCACGTTTGCATATCTTCAGGGGAATACTGGGGGAGTATTCAGATTCAAAAGTGTGCCAAACTTTCACTAAGCGGCCATATGCCACCCCTCTTATGCCCAAATGATAGCTGTACTATGCCAACACTTACAATCTGTACAAGTCTACCACCCACTTCATCTTTTGATTCTGCTCCCATTTAAGCTGCTCTTGGCATGTGCTTTCTAATTATTCTTCAAAAGCCCTCAGACCACACTTCCTGATGATATCTTTGTCTCATCTCTTTAATTTGCTATTCTTTTAAAAGATCTTTGGCTTTTACAGGACGTGATTCCGGGTTGCAGCATAGAAGAAAAGAGATGGCAAAAGAGAAAAGTGAGGATGAGAGAAAATAAATTATTCAAATAGTTTTTTTCTGTATGAAATAGTAAGAGTTCCTTATGGAGAAATGCTTTAGGAAGGAGCTGTTGAAAGACCAAATTTGTGGACCAAATTCTGCCCATAATGGGAACTGGGTTTGGACCAACACGATCTCATGACTGAAACCTGAAAATAGAATGATACTGAAACTTATCATTAATGGCATGAATGATGCTGAATCCTGTCAATTAAGATTTATTTTGCTTACATTTAGATGCTTTCTTTTACACAGTCAGAATCAGGATGAGGATATAAATGTTCTCCCAAATTTACTGTATTCTTTGTAGCATATCTTAAAATGCGGCCCCCTCTCTGCCTGTCTATCAATGTGAATAAACTATTATTGGATAACTGCTGATCCTGACGTTTGACATCTAAGGTATAGTTGGTACTGAGGTTCAAATACCTCAAATATTTATTTAACAAATATTTATTAATCAATGCATCATGGTGGAGTTTGAGAACACTGTTGTAAGATGCACACATATCTGTACACATAAGCTGGTGTTAGTATGTGATCCCACATAAATTGTTTAGCAGGACAAAACCAGATTAACCCAATCTTAGAAATTCACCATAGATATATCTATATTTTTTAACGTCTGATTCCACATGTAGTCCCAATCTGTGTTACAATAACCTCCACTCTTCCTGGAAGATATTTCACTAGATTTTAGAGTGAGCTTTTTTAAACACAGGGGTGTTGGAAAAATCAGGTCCTGATGCAGAGTGAGGAGGTCTGGTGTTCAGTCAGCATTCCAATTTATTCCAAAGGTGTTCAGTAGGGTTGAGTTCAGGGCTCTATAGCATGCCACTCAAGATCTTTCACTCCCACCCACAGGGACACTGTCATGCTAGAATATTTCTTTAAGCAGAGATGGGAAGTAGGTAGAAGGAAACAAGAAGTATGGCTAACGTGGAGTCAGTGATGTAAACATGACTGAGAACAGAGACATTCCTGATCTTTTCTTTGCTTGTGTTCTATATGGTGGTTGATCAGCCTGGACACATTAATGAAATTACAAAGATTTTTATTATTTTAATTTAAATTCATTACTTAATTAATTTAATATATTAATATGATGTGCGGTCCAGTTACCAGTGGGACACTAAAACATGTAGTAATGGCTACCTTTTACTTAAGTACATGTCAGAGCCCAAGCATCTTTACTTTAACCTGAGTGAAAAAGAGTAGTCAGTACTTAAACTTTTACCAGAGTCTTTTAAAACATGAGTATCTGCACTTCTACTTGAGTGAAGGATGTGTGTACTTTTGTCATCTCTGAATTCAAGTGATGGAAAATTAAAGGCTACCACATCCAAAGACATTCTGTTCAATTGGATGCCTCTAACTTTGTGGTAACTGTTTGCTGAAGAACCACATATGGCTGAAAAAAGTCAGTTTTCCCAATATTACTATCCATGTATGAACAACCTTCCATCAGAAAAGGACTAAGAAAATTATCTGTGAGTAAGCAGACCCATACTTTTCTCTTCTGCATTTTAGTGTCACTGTGTCTTTCTTTCAAAATGAACAATATGTGAAAAGTTGGGTTCTGTACTGACCTCACTGGTTTATATGGAACCTCCCAAAACATTAAATGCATTAAGCAAGAATTAGCTCGCCTACTCTTTCCATTAGTCGCGTTTTTCCAGGTTTTGCACTTTAACATGGATTAACATACTAGAGTTTTTTTTAAATCTTCTGACGAAGACCCGACCATGTCAAACCTGACAAAGCCAATACAGAAGACAGAGCAAGGGGCCTTGTGCTACACTTTTTTTTTCTTTCTATTTCCAAGATAAAAAATGACTAAACCTTCATCGTATCTACTTGCTCCTTTTAGAACTTGCATAATGGAAATGAGGAGCCACCTTCAAGATTCCCAAGACTTGCACGATTCATGAGCTATGGGTTGAGCAATTAAGGCTTAACTTCCTGTCAACTTTGCATCACTTCAAATGCTTTCTCTACTTCATCTGCTTTTACACTTTGAAAGCTCATTAATCAAATCTATTCTAAACAAATTGAGTGAAGATATAACTGAGAGTGGCACTGTAATATATATATAAGGGGGTTGGGCTTTGCTGGTCATAAAGTCCACACAGGAAACAAATATACACACCCCAAATTATGTCAAATTAATAGATATTACACATTGAATAAAAGACAGGAGGTGGCAGAAATGAGTTAATAAGAGGGACAGTGCATGTAGGACGTTTTGAAGACAAGGTGAGGATGGCGGGTTTGAGATGGTTTGGACATGTGCAGAGAAGGGACATGGGGTATATTGGTAGGAGAATGCTTAGGATGGAGCCACCAGACAGGAGAAAAAGAGGGCAAGAAGGACGTTTATGGATGTGGTGAGGGACGACATATAGGTTGGTTTGAGGCAGATGTAGAGGACAGGGTATTGTTGATGATCCGCTGTGGTGACTGCTGAAGGGAGTGCCTGAAAGGAGAAGGAAAAAGACAAAGGAGTACCTATATTGTAATGCACCTGCTGCACAAACATGAATGCATGTTGTTTGAGTGTGTTCAAATTGCTGCTAATTGTATATTTACAAAAAAATACACACCAAGTCAGTATCAAGTTAATTCCCCTGTGCAATCCCGCAAAAACTTTCACACACCTTCAACAACACATGACCCTTACTAAAAACCCGGAGATGACCTAATGTTTTTACTCTGGCCCAGGCAATGTGTTCAGCATCACTGGTTATTTACTGTGATGCTTTTCCTCTTATTCAAAACATGCACAACTGCAAAAGACGCGCAAACAGAAGAGCAGCAAAGCGTTGAGCGTGTCTAAAAAGGCTGAACAGGACACACTCCAGCTGGCAGCCAATGTTTAGGAACCACAGAGGAAGAGCGGATCTGGCAGAAGTTTATACATGAAAATGTGCCGCTACACTCCTTCAGCAATCTTGCATAATCCCTGAGCTTGTCCGGCCTCATGAGGGCTGTGATTTTTCCAAAATTTGGTCTTTTATTCAACAATTCAAATTAATCCAATAAATCAAATGCAATCCAGAAACAGGAACCTGCAAAGCCTGGACACGTTTGTTTAACGCATTTGATTCTACAGACTTCAAGATAATTATAACCATGAGATGGAGAACAATCACACCATTAAATCTTCCCAAAAGAGAAAGCCAATGATTGGTTTAATTAAACGAGACAGTTACATGTAGACATTGGAGAAGTAAGCTCATCTTGCAGATTGTGTAGACAAAAGTTTTACATTTGCCAAACAGTTCCCTGATGTTAATACTGTGTCCTTCTGCACTGCGGTCCACATCTGCCCAAATATCAAATTCTCAAGCACGCCTTGGTTTTTGTTTATCCGAGGTGTCACGTTATCCGTCATTTGCGACGAAAGCCAGGGTAATCCATTCTTTATGGATCAACAAACTCTACCACATATCCAAAGAGCTCGGTCATACATCAGCCTTTCAATTCTGCTGTTTGATTTGGAGCCGTATATCACAAAAGTGAGAATTACAATTAGTCATCTTTGTGAAGAATTACAAAATCCACTGTTTCTCACTGATGCAGTTTCTAACTTAAACGTCAATTTCTTATTTTATTTTAATTTTAAAAGTATTTTTAAGTAATTGGGACCAAAACATCCGGCATTTGGCAGTCATATCCAAAACACATCTTATGAGTCGTCTTAAATTTACTGCATGGCCTGTCCATAACTGAAGGGAGAGTGAGAAAGAGAGAGACAGATTGGAGAAATGGACTAAACCAGTCACTCTGGCAGTCTGTGTATGCCGAGAGCTAATGTTTCACAGCCCATTTAACCACTAGGCCATTTTTCAAAGCCAAATTCCCTCACACGCTGCTAAAAGGGTGTGGACTCACACAAATCACACATACACACACAGTAAAAGGATGAGAGACATAACAAAATGAACATGTTATGTCCTGTCTAGATATTAAAGGTCACATATGTGTCCCACAACCCCTTTATCTCAAGGGCCAGACCAAACAAGAGGCATCTGAGGAATAAAATAACAAACAAGCATTATTTATTTTTAGTTAAAGCACATGCTTCATGTTGAGCAACATGCGCCTCAGAACACAAAGGAGACACCGAAAGTCAGATCTTGCTCAATGGCAGGGAATATTTAAATGCATAAAATACATTATATGGATAAACTTTTGTGGACTCATGTATGATTTTTTAACATCTTATTCCAAATATAGTCCTGTTATAATAATCCTCACTCTTCTGCAAAGATGTTCCACTAGATTTCTCTATTGGAGATTTGTGCTCATTCAACCGCAAGGGGTGTTAGTAAAGTCAGGTACTGATGTATGTGAGGTAAGGAGGACTGGAGTGCAGTCAGCATTCCAATTCATCCTAAAGGTGTTCAATTGGGTTAGGATCAGAACTCTAAAGCAGGAGATCTTCCTCTATAACCCATTTAAAGCATATATCATGAAGCTGACTTTGTGCACATGGACACTGTAATGCTGGAACAGGTTTGGGTCTCCTAGTTCAAGTAAAGGGAAAGTTAAATCCTGAAAAAGTCAGTTCTCCCAAAACTTTTGTATATATAAAGTATAAATAGTGGGTTTCAAACATTCCCAAAAAAACTTGAAAGAAAAATAATTTAATGAATTCTGCTATTTCAGTATTTTTAGCAATTCTATAATATATCTGAACATTAATCTACATTATTGGCTGGCTTTGTACACTGGGACATTTTTATACTGTTACAGGTTTGGTCTTTCAGCTCAGGTGATGGAGAAATCCAAAGACAGCCTATACAATTGTTTATCTACCGAAAGGTAATAAAAGATCTGTGGCTTCTGTATTTGTCTCCAGATGTTTTAAAAATATATAATCACTTAAAAAAATTGCTAGACTTAAGTTTATTGTTCATTCACATTGGTGTTTAATGAAAGTAAATTACATACACAATTTATTTGATAATACTATTAAAAATACAAAATACGCCAAAAACTACGCATATATTAGTAGAAGATAAATTAATACCAAAGCCAGATGTTAAACATGACATGCCTGCAAGTTTGTAACAACTTTCACTAATGTGAATGAAATGTCATCTGATTTTTATGAGGTTCTGTGTACAGCAAGAAAAACAGACATTCGATGACAGCATTTTTTATCCGGGTTTTTTTCATTGTATCACATCTTATTGTTCGACAAATCTGTAAGTGATCAATAATAGCAGAGAGAGAGAGAGACAGACAGAAAGACTCCATGAAACAAAAATAATCACTCAACATATTCTTTAAATATGATGTACTAAACGGTTTACTGTAGAAAAACAGGTTTTCACAATGAATAAAACAGTTTAAGGAAAATGTTATGATGGAGCAAGGTAGGGAAAGAAATTCTACACATGCTATATATCACAGAAACACTTATACAGAAAATAGCATTGACACACCAAAAATATAAAAGACAAAAAAAAAACAAAAAAAGCATTTACTGTTGCTATACAAACAATCAATTTGAGTAACAGCTTTAATTTAGGCAGGATGGCAATAAATCCCAAGTCAATACTGGAAACAGTGGGAATCAAGCATTCACCTTGAAGAGGAAAAAAAAAGTATTTGTACCATTTATAGTATTCACAGTATGGTGCCTGATTCGACCCACAGTCAGTTAGAAATTCCATATTTCCACTGTCAGAATTCACCACATTCTGTGTCCATTGTTCCGATTCTCTGGTCATTAAAACCAGAAATGGAAAACCCGGAACTCTTCAGATGAATCTGAGAACTGAAATGAGTAGAATAGTGACTAGTTTGTTTTTTATGACTGTGTCATTTTTACAGACATGGGACATAAAGCATGCAGTCTGGCACAAAGACGGCTACATTCCCATAAACTGATGCGTCTCGGCTGTCTATTCGCTTTCCCATTTGTGTGCGAAATGAACTAGTGATACACCCACACAGCCATTTCCTTAGTGTTTTATAGATATATGGGGAGAATGATCACATCATTTAGGAGACTTTACCAGTCATCTTAGACTTCGACCCTTACTTTCTAACTGAACATCTAATTCTATGAGGGAAATTCAAATCCAGGACTTCTGAGTTTATAAAATAAAAAAACAAATTTGTGGAAATGTTTCTAGGTTACATATGTAACCCTGGTTCCCAGAGGAAACGAGACGATGCGTCAAAAATGCTTTGTGTGACCACGCTCTGAACCGCGTGTATAATCTGTCCAATTGAACTGCATGTGACCAGAGAGCTATTATAGAACGTGCAGTGGAGACAGCTCTAACTTCAGGAGAGTGAGGGAAGTGCTTGCAGGGATGCAAGGATGCTTGGGGAACCAGGGTTACATACTGTATGTAACCTAGAGATGTTCCCCTTTGGGAACTTCAGCTGCCAAACCGACAAATCCCTGCTTCGTGTGGATGGGCACAGCTAGGTCGATGAACTGAGGGGCCAGGAGTGGCGCTAAAGTCAAGGCTGTAAGGTCAGATGGGTGGAACAGCCCACAGCATTGCAGATGTCCTGGAGAGAAACCCCAGAGGAAAAGGCCTTAAAGGGCAACACACTCCAGATGAAGTGAGCTTTGACCCCGAAGGAGTGGGAAGACCAGAGGACTCATAAGAGGAGAAGATAGCACCACAATTCACCTGCTGAGGGTCTGCTAGTTGGCAGGAAGACCCCTTTTATGCTAATCATAGCAGATGAACAGCTGGTTGACTATCTGCACAGGGTAGTTCTGTGGACGTACGTGTCTAGTGCTCGCACAGGACACACACGATTAAGCTTCTCCTGGTCTGGAGTATAGAATGTTAGGACTGGTCGTGGGGCAACAGAGGGAACCTCATGCAAAGGGTCAAAGGGAGGCTAGAACAGGGCCTGCAGAACTATGGCCAGATTAAACAAAGGCACTCTAGGCCATACCTGAGGCCTCAGGCTCTAGGTACCAAGAAGGAAACCTGTCACTAATAGGTTTTTTTCAAGCGACTGCTCAGCAAGCGGAGCATAATGTGCAAAAGCAGACACGTAAGCCTGTAGGGTGGAAGAAGACAACCCTTTGGAGAATTGTTTATGCAGGAATTCCAGTACTGGGCAAACTGGGCAGTTAACTGGATCTAACTAATGGTTCTTACACCTTATATAGAAAAGGTGGCATTTCGCTGTATACAACCTCTTTGTGGAGGAAGATCTGGACTGGAGAATGGTCTCTATATCCTCGGCTGAGAGACCATAGGATCTAAGCCTCAGCCTCCACAACTCAGAGAAGGGCTACCAGGTCCGCAAATTATCACCGGCCCGGCCAGCAAGGGCTACCAGAAGGAGACGGATTCCATCCCAGCAAGCAGTACAACAGGGGGAAAACATAACTTTGCCTATGCCTGCTCCATGACAATGTGAGGTCTATCGAGTCGCAAACAGGTCTCTGTAAAACTTCGTCTATATTTGCTCCAGCACTTCTGGGTAGAGCCTGCATTTCATTTGGCCCTTGCCTTGAAGGGGCATCTGCTCCCTGGTTTAGGCAACCTCGGATGTATATTGCCCTTAGTGTGAGCAGATTCCCTTGGGCACACAGGTTGATGTAAGAGACCATGGATGTGTTGTCCGTACGGATCATTAATTGTCAGGGGGAAGGACCACCTCTATGGCTACTTTCCTTAAGAGAGTGTTTCCTTCTTTGTCCATGCCCAGAGCCAGCTCAGGACCCACCAGAGTGGAAAACACCTTATTGAATTGAGGTGGCAGATACCCAAACTGAATTTTGTACCCTTTTTCCACAGTGCGCAGGACCCATCGAGACACGTCTGTCAGGATTTTCCAGGCTGCCCAATAGTCTACTACTGGAATCAGTCTCTTGAGACCAACATCTGGCATGTTTAGAGCAGCTCGAGAGGTGCCCTGAAGTTGTTCTAGAGGCTCCCTGAGAGGCAGTTCCCAAAACCTCTGTTACTGGGAGGCACTTGCTGGAGACCACTGTCCCCTGAAACACCAAGGTTGGCATGGTTATAATTTTATTTTTTTTTTTATTGCACTGAGGTGAGGCAGGCACTATGTACTGAGGCATACACCACCCCACCCAAGCAGGACCTCTCACAGGTCCTAAATGATCAGGACATTTTTGGAGGGCCACCTAGAGTCCCTGGCATAAGGGGAGTGCGAGTGGCATTGGAGAGACTGCCCTGTGGCATGACGCAGTTCAAGGATGTCGACATTTTTATATTCTCTTTCTCATACACTTGGCCCACCAAAGCCAAGGAGGTCCAAAAAGGCTTGGTAGGCAACACTGTGGCCTTGAGAGACAATGCTGCACAAGGAAAGAGATAGCTCACACGCATCTCCTTGACCATGGGAATCGCTCCATTACCACACTCCCTCAGTCCCACTACATTAGAGTAGAAGGAAACATTGGGGCTGAAGACGGGGGCCAAATAAGGATTATTCCACGACCTGGACAAAAAAAGGAAGGCCCCGGTGTGGAGGCAGTGACCAAGCTCACAGGAAACCCTCCATAGTTTGTTCTGAGGACACAGCTCCTGCTTTTCCACAGGCCAAATTATGTTAGTTAAGACGCAGCTGTAATCACTACTCCAAAAGTTCCTTAAAGTGGATGGTCTGTGAAGGCAAGTCCACAGGTTCATTCTGCATGGGGCCCCCTTCATCCCCCTTCTTGGAAAAAGAGATTTGGAGCGCCGAGCCCTCTCCACCCAAGCCTAAGAAATGCACTGGATCTGGCATGTAAAGAAGTGGGACGAGAACTACAAGGAAGGTTGATGATAGCCCCATTTTCAAAGAGCACTCTCCGGGAGCAGAGCATACACCTAAGCATGTGTGCACAATGGGGGCAGTTGGGAAACGACCGATCATGCTTCGCCACCAGACACACAGCCACGGAATAAGCTTAGAAAATTAGCCTGAAGAATTGCTTACCTCTTTACATTACCCTTTTACCTTTGGCTTGCCATAGCAAAACCTAAGAGAAGCAGGAATATCACCGGACATGCATTCATAGCTACCTGGTCGCTACATCACTTCGCTGGTTCCATTAGACAGATTACACATGTGGTTCAGAACGTGGTCAAGCAAAGGCAGTCCCAAAGCATTGTTGACAGTGCTTAAGTTCACAAAGGGCAACCACTACACACATACACGTATCCAAGCATTTAACTAATGCCTGTAAAGGTTCAGCATATTGTAGAAATTTGCTAAAAATGCTGAAATGCTGACCTCCGAGGAACTTGTCAATTATCCAGGATCAGGCATTCCACATTCCTAATGTTCACATGAAATGACTGGGGCTGGGAACCACCACGACACGGATGGTCACTGCGGAAGTACAGCCATCTTTGAATCGTTTACACCTTTAACATGTCTTACTGCGGCTAAGCGGCTAATCACCATTAAAGTCGGTGATACTTGTTATCAGTAAATGTCTTCTGGTTTTACACCTTCGTTCAGAATAAAATTCATCACCACATGCTGTTCCATGGACTAACACTGTTGTCTGCCAAATTGATTGATTGAACGGTCTCTGGACTGACCCGCCACTACTGCATATAATACCTGCATATAAGAAATTTTCTCCTGGAATATAGCAGCGACTATTTTGTACAAATTAAAATTTTAATAAAACTTAAAATACGTCATATTCCCCTTTGTACATTTAGGAACTAATGGGAAATGGATATGCATTGATCAGTAGCTTTAGTGCAAAATAAATAAATAAAGCAGCAAATGACACAAAATGGTGACATCTGAAAGTGAACTTGAAGGTTGTTTTTTTTTTTCTTAAGCATTATTACAAAGCTACACCAGAGAAGACTTACACTTTTTTAACAATTGATATTAAAAATATTCTCCAACACTTTTTTGGTGTTTGTGTGCGATGTCAGACCTGAAACTTGAAAGATCCCATGTCATCTTTACAATGTCTAATGGTCTTTCTTCGAAGATGTTAAAAGCTTTCTCACACATACACACAATGCTAACATACAAAAAGAGGAGATTATTTGGATGTGTGTGTGCATGTGTGTGTGTGTGTTCGGTGTTCTGTGCATCATCAGCTCCGCTAATGGCTACAAGAGTCGATTCAGTGCAGTCAGTTGTCTGTTAAATCACATTAGCACGTGCTTTGAAGCAACATCAAAGTTTAATCAGGAACCTCTGTCTGGTGCTAATTCTTGTATTTGACCATTTTGCTTTGATCAAAGCTGTACGGGATGAAACTGTCTGCCTGACACACACAAAATAACCATTTTCCATGTCATTTTCAACTCACGCTATAGCTATATTAGTCTACTAAAGAAAAACTGTTATTAACATTTTCACAAATGTGTAATGTTAAAAAGTTTTAGGAGAGTAGAACGATGAAATTAAAGCATTTGTCAAAGTATTTTTGATTAAGATTTTATATGTAAACCATGTAGACATAAATGGACAAAATAACAAAGATGACAGGTAGTGATGTAGCGTGAGAATTCCTGCAATATATTTAGTGTTCCAATTAATTCCGGCAGTATTTAAAATCTAGATAGCCAACAAATCAATCTCTTCCACTCAAGCCCATGTAAACTAAATCTTCAGGTAGCTGGTTTTGTGCACAGGGACATTGTCATGCTGGAACATGTTTGGGTCTCGTAGTTCAAGTGAATGATTAATTTAATGCTATAACATCTGAAAACCTCCTATACAGTTTGTAATAACAGTTTGGGGAAGAACCACGTTTCTGAAAAAGACAGTTGTCTCAGTGCTTATATACACATTACACATAAGACAAATAGCCAAAAGCATTTGTTAAGAAAAAAGTTATCAGTTTAAGTTATTAATTAGTCTAAAATTAATCTTAAAGACATTAATCCTAATGAAATTTAGTTTTTTCCTTTGACAAATTTTATTGCAGTGCCATTTTGAGACATTGAATCTGTCTGAGGCAACATAATGCTAATTAGCCACATTCCTGTTACAATGAATTGCAATAAAAAGTATTTAAAAAGTTATAAAAACAAACATAAAAACTCCATGACCCCTAATACTGATTACTACATAATGAATTGCCAATTCTGAATTATCAACTTGGATTATCTAATTGGATCAATGAAAAGAAAAAAGAAATGACAGAATAATCATGGTTTTGGTTCAGTTTAATGAACTAAAACTAAAACCATCTCTACAGAAAACAAAAATGTTCATTCTGAAAGTCAAGCAGAGATGCTGCAATTCTTCTTGCTTTAACTGCTATTTCTAATCAGACCCAGGCAAATGTAATCATCAGGCTGAGTGTTTAGGTAATCAGTGTGTCTGCATGTTGGAAATCCCAGCCAGGATGTGTGGAGTGTGAAGTGGTGGATAATTTACAGCCAGTTTTTAAACATTATTAATTCTGGAAGTGGGCTCATGTTCCATAACCTGGAATCAGAAAGTAAGTAAGAAATTGGTATAAATGAACTCTCAAGACGTGTTTGTCTGCTTGATCCAATAAAAAAGGATTTAATTGGAAAAATCATTTTGTTCTAGATGTAAAAAAGCCCAAATCTAAAATGCATATCCATCAGCTCCCTAGTGCAGTATTCAGAGCACGGATCAGGGAGTCAGCCTTGTAAAAGGTTCGATTCAAATCGCAAAAATCCCATAATGCTCCAAAAAAACAAAACAAGGGAGCAATGATTCTGAATATATTCCTTTACTGATTTACTGACATTGTATTTTTGAAGCAATGTATGCAATGTAATGCATATGGAAGTTGTTATTAATGCTGTAGCTTTCGATTATTACTAAAGTTAGCATTTTATTAGTTTTTAATCAATTTGATGTTCTATATGCGATTTGTTTGAGCATAAAAACTTTTAGCTGTTTTAAAGCATCCTTTTTTTAAACCACTAGCCTACTTGAAGTGTAACAAAAACGGGATGAAATAAACAAATGCATATGTCACTAAAACTTAAATATTCAACACTATATAGACAAAGGTATTGGGAAATCTGACTTATCAGTAGGGATAAACTTACACTCACAAACAAGAAACAAATCTATAGGCACTAAACGTATACATTCTATTATAACCTCTTATTTCTTTAAAGCTGCCTTGAGACAATGTCTCTTGGTAAAAATGCTATACAAATAAAAATGATTTGAATAGGGTTTGAATCATGAGAGATTTTCTTCCTGAGAATAGCAGCATGAATATTTGCATAACTCCGAACATGATGTCTGGTGTTTGCTTAGGAATTTGCTTACTAATGCTTCGTAAATATAGCATTGAACAAATAGGGCAGAGGGACAATGGGACGGTTATTTGGAATCCAAAGAATACTGAGAATATGATGACTCACACTGGTTTAGATGGAAGAATTAGCGGAAAATGAGAAAACAATGACAGTGAAGGAACGATGCTTGATTTCTGCTTATGATGCGGAATTAAAAACAGTTTTAACAGGGATGTGTAAAGATGTCAAATCAGAGTTGAAGTCATTGAAGTGTAAATTGGGCACTTTCCATTTCCACTTACATGTATCTTGATAAAATGTGATTTTTTTTATTTAACAAAAAATTATTTTTGTGTATAAAAGCTCAGAGGAAACTTACATGGACAAAATTGTTTCTAAAGGAGGAAAAAAATGAAAACTGGAATTTGAGTGCTGTTCATATCTTTAAAATCCGCTCCATTTGATTTCTATGCAGTTGGTTAATCAGGAATTCAATGACATCGATGTTCTGACTAATGACTTGTTTTTAACTTGATTCTTATCATGTGGGAAAAAAAACATAAGTCTACCATTATTGCTATTTTTTACACATCTTTTTGCACACAAGCCCAATGACAAGAGAAATTAGCGATATCCATGTTCAAACACGCATTCCTTCACACTAGGAATACAGTTTAAAGGAGTTGCTGGTTCCTGGAAGAGTCCTCCTCACTGGTGTACACATCATTGCCTCCATATTGCCTCATTTATTAGGAAATAGAAGTCAGAACCTTTTGATCAGCCCCTCGTCGAGCGAGCGAATTCAAGAGATTTGTGAAGCAGATCTTTAGCAACAAGACCTCCTTTTTCTTCTGCTGTTCAAGCTGAACTGAACATCAAATTCACACCATCCGACTCCAATGTAATCCAGATGGTCATGGGGATTTCTTGGCGAGTCTGACACTTTTGACCATATGCATCCACGGTGTCATCTTGGTGACTGTTATTTTTAAAACGAAATCCTGTATTATTGTTTTGGCGTAAGATTTGGGATTGCTCGAAAGAGATCGGAATAGCGGTTCTCTCAGACGCTCTGGGTGTTATTAATCTGATCTCGAATTAAAGCTGGGCTCCCTACAGAGTGGGACTTAAGTTGTTTTGGTGTCTAAAGGTGAGAGATGGTTGATTCTTAATTCAAATGTATTCTTCCTTCAGAAAATCTGGAATGGCAGGAATTCTGATTTACAGTAATAGCAAGCAGGATAAATATTACAGTACATAGCCATTACTGTGTGTGTGTGTGTGTGTGTGTGTGTGTGTGTGGGTGGGTGTGTAAGTTAACAGGGCCCCATTCTTTAGTCACTGTCTGCTCATCCACCGCTTTACTGATGTCTCCTAACATTAATCATCCACATTCCATACAATCAGCCTTTCATACAGAGGGATTAATGATAAATCCAGAGAGACAGTGTGACTGTCTGTTTCATTGCTCACACACACACATGCTTACGTCTCCCTAGAACTTTCCATTGACATAATTATCCAATTGAACCCAATCTTCGGTAACTTTAAAGAAACCTTTCTTTCTTTATTTTTTTTAAAGTGGATTGGACACCTGGCCATAAGATTTGTACCTGCTTTTTGAACATCCCATTCCACATTTAGTCCCCATTTGCTGTTATGATAACCCCACTCTTTCGGGAAGATGTTCCACTCCATTTTGGTGTGTGCGTGTAGAGATTTGTGATCGATCAGCCACAAGGGCTTTAGTAAAGTCAGGTACTGATGCAGGTGATGTGAGGAGGCCCAAAGTGCTGTCAGCATTCACATTCATCCCAAAGGTGTTCATCTGACTATAGTTGAAGTCAGAGCTCTATAGCAGGCCACTCAAGATCTTCCACTCCAACTGATGTAAAGCATATCTTTATGGAGCTCACTTTGTGCACAGGGGCATTGTCATGCTGGAACATGTTTGGGACTCCTAGTTCAAGTGAAGGGAAAGCTTAATACTTTTGCATCCAAGGATGCATTACACCTACATATAACCTCAGGAAAAATATTTATATATATATATATATATATATATAAAAATTGCACAAAGCAGTGAACTGTTTGTAATGCATACATGAGTCCTTGAGTTACACTGAGATCTATCAATTAACTAATGAGATGACAGCTCAGTGTATGTTGTTAAAATATTGTTTTAATACCCCGGTCCCCAACATTTTTTGCGGCAGGTACCGGATTAATGTCGGACAGTATTTTCACAGACCAGCCATTAAGTTGTGGCAGATAAATACAACGAAAATAAAATGATACAACCATAAAAACTGGTATTTTCCAAATATAATAATAAACGTGAATCCACTGTGTTGTATTTTCGTACATTTTGTGTGCGGCCCAGTACCTATTGACCCACAGACCGGTGCCGGTCCGCCGGCCAAGGGTTAGAGACCACTGTTCTAATAAATTCACAAACCAAGAACAGTTATACAGTTACAAATATATATCTAGAGTACCATATGGATGTGATTTTTTTCTGTACTGTAAAAAGATCATTAAAAATTCTGATCTCAGGCATGTTTTTTTTGGATCGGATGCAGAAGCAGCATCAGACTCAAAGCTGCATATTTATGTTTATATATATTTATATATTTACATTCATAGCATTTGGCAGAATGAGGAAAGGAAAAAAGTTGATTTTGAAGAATACAAGGTAAAATAAAAAGTAAGAGGGAAAAATGGAATAAAGGTAGAATAAATAGCAAAAAATAAAGTAAAAACATAGCAAAAGGAAAATTAAGAAAGGAAGGAATGACAAAGGACATCAACATTGTAAGAAGAGTAGTGAAAATTCTTCCTCCATCCCTCCTTCCCTTTTTCTTTCTATCTTTCTTCTATATAATCCTCTTTCTTTCTCTCTTACTTTCTTTCTTTTTTTCTTTCTTTCATGGCCATGGTTACTACTTTCTTTATTACTTATATCCTTCCTTCGCTGGTTATTTCATCCATTTTTTTTCTCACCCTTCTTTATTCTAGAAGCATATAATACGGAACAAGATAAAGAAAGATAAACCTATATTCATCTGACAGTATTGCCATTTCCAAGAACATATGAATAAAGAAATAAAAATAACATACGTATGAAATGAAGGATAAAAAAAAGAAAGATTGTAAGCTGTGAGGATGTATGTGAGAAGAAAAAAGGAAGGAAAAGAAACACAAAAACAGAATGAAAGGAATCAATGAAAATAATGGGAGGATGGACAGATGAAAGTGTTGTTCTTGTTATCTACATGCCTAGAGGCGCTTCATGTGCTTTGTGTTCGGACACTCAGCCCTCATTGTCCTGTACACGAAATCACTGAGCGTCTCCAGAGACTGAAAACACTCTGAGCTACAAAGACAATCGTCGTCTCTCAACTCTAATCTATATCACTCTGAAGTAATGGCTACCAAAAGCCAAAACATCTACAGAGAGCCGCCACAGTGCTCTATAATCCAAACAAGTGGAGAATCAGTAGAGGGAGAGGAAAAGAAAGAAGAAGAGGCATGCTGCAGAGATTCCCATCATTTACACAAAGATCTGAGATGAAGATGAGATCTCGGTTTGAAGTCTTACTCTCGTGTTGTGTTTGTGTTTCAGGTCTTTATTGTGTAGCAGATAAGAGTGTGTCCTGCTTGTGTGTGAGCATCTCTCATAACCTCTGTGCTTTACAATGACAAGTGAGCACAAAGATGAGAAAGGTTTGAGTTTACAGCAAGTCTCTGTTCATGAACACTGAAAACGCTACACATGTATAAATAAGTTCTCTTCTTTTGCTATATACAGTAGGATTGCAGACATTTTTTATCGAATGTTTTTCTTACATTTTTACACTTTAAAATTCTTTCAAAAGTAAAAAAGGAGAAACTTGCATTGATCTACCGTGCTGCTTAATAGTACATTGTGATTGTTTTATTGGCCATTAAATAATAATTTACAAATAAATTGCAATACATTTAATTATTTCAATTAGTTATTCATTCTGAAATTATTTATTAGAGATTATATTCCAAAATCATCTAAAGATGTCCTACCTCAGTCTACATTTATAATCGGATAGAAGGAGGGAGAAAGAAACGAAGAAAGAAATGCAGAAAAAAAAACCAGAAAGAAAGAAAGAAAGAAAGAAAGAAAAAAAGAAAGAAAGAAAGAAAGAAAGAAAGAAAGAAAGAAAGAAAGAAAGAAAGAAAGAAAGAAAGAAAGAAATAATAGCTGGAATAAAATCAGGAAACAAGGAAGGAAGGAAGAAAGAAAGAAAGGAAGGAATGCTGTACTGTAGCAATGAAGTGTGAAAGAAAGAAAAATTATATATAAATGATTATAAAGTAAGGAGGGCAAGAAAAAGTATGAGAAGTTGAACAATAAGGAAGGAGAAAAGGATTTGTACCGACTGGCCAGGCAGAGGGACCAAGCTGGGAAGTATGTGATGCAAGTTAGAGCAATAAAGGATGGATATGGAAACGTGTTGACTAGTGGGGAGATGGAAAGGGGTATTCTGAGCAGTTGATGAACGAGAAAAATGAGGGAGAGAAAGAAGGTTGGATGATGTGGAGATGGTATAAAGACAGTGTGACAGCAGTGATGTGTGCAGTAGGAACGACAAACTGGTTCAAGGTGGAGGTTGGACTGCATCAAGGATCGGCTCTGAGCCCTTTCCTGTTTGCATTGGTGATGGGCAGGTTGATGGACAAAGTCAGACAGGAGTCTCCGTGGACTATGATGTTTGCAGATGATATTGTGATTTGTGGTGAGATTACTAAGCAGGTTGAGAAGAGCCTGGAGGGGTGGAGGTACGTGGTGAAGAGAATGTGACTAAAAGTCAGTAAAAGTAAGACAGAGTACATGTGTGTAAAGGAGAGGAGGGGCAGTGGAGGGGTGCTTTTGCAGGGAGAAGAGGTGGTGGAGGTGGAGGAGTTCAGGTACCTGGCGTCAACAGTGCAAAGTAATGGAGAGTGTGTTAGAAAAGGGAAGAAAAGAGTGCAGGCAGGGTGGAGTGGGTGGAGAAGAGTGATAGCAGGAGAGATTTGTGATAGAAAAGTATCTGCAAGAGTAAAAGGGAACATTTATAAGACTGTGGTGAGACCTGCGATGTTGTATGACTGTTGTTTTCACACCTAGTTCGTTTGAGCCCTCCAAAAGCTCTCAGAGTGGTTCAGTGTGTATATGTGAACAAACCAAGTGATTTTAGACCCCTAAAAGGACCCAAAAGCGAACCGGAGGTGGTCTGAGTACGGTTTGTTTGTGGGTCCGTTTGTGGTTCGATTTTGTTTGTGACATGTGAAAGCAATGAGGTCCCGGTCTGCTTTGCGTTTCGTTTCGCCAAATGTCCCTGGAGGCTTGCCATACATGCAGCCATGTTCCATCACTGCTGAAACACAAAACCTTTTAACATGGCAGGTCGCGGAGTCGTGTGGTTTTATGAAGAAAGCTGTGCACTTATTGATATTTGGAAAGAGGATGGCATTAAACGCCAACTATTCTCAACACATAAAAACATTAAATTATTTATTCTGTTTTCCCAAAAACTGAAGGAAAGGGGCTACAACAGAACAGCACTACAATGTCGTGTAAAAGTGAAAAAACTACGAGAAAAGTACATAAGCGCACGTGATAAAATGCGTTGTTGGGGAATCTGCTGAAATCTAGGATTCCTGTCCGTTCTATGACGATTTGAATGAAATTTTGGGTGTAAGTCAAAATCCATTGTTGCACAGATTTCTGGGTTTTGAGTTCTTATGAGGTTGAGGTGTGAACACGAAAGGGTCTGAGATCACTTTAATACTAAAGAGGACCAAAAAGAGTACTGGGTTCTCTTTTGAGTCTTTTATATTGTGAACACGAAAGGGACTGGGGTCACATTTGCTTAGATTACTTACTGGTTCACTTTAAGTGAACTGGGTTTGGTTCTTTTAAAATGAACTATATGTGAAAACACCCTTAGAGACAGTGGCATTGAGTAAAATACAGGAGGTGGAGCTGGAGGTAGCAGAGTTGAAGATTTTGAGGTTTTCTTCGGGAGTGACGAGGATGGACAGGATTAGAAATGAGTTTATTAGAGGGACAGAGCATGTAGGACGTTTTGAAGACAATGTGAGGGAGGCAAGATTGGTTTAAAAGGGGCCGAAGATCAGCTGTGGTAAACCCTAATGGGAGAAGTTAAAAGAAGAAGAAGAAAAAAAAAAAGAAGAAGAAGAAGAAGAGGATGAAGGAGAAGGAGGAGGAGGGAAAGAAAAAAATTAAAGAATGAAGGAAGAACAATCAATTGGAATAGCTGAGGGAGGAAAGAACAAAGAAAGGAAATATGGCACAAATTAATAATAATGAAAGAAATGAAAGCAGGAATGAATGTAGCAAGAAAAACAGAAATGTAATAGAATAATCAGTGAAATGATAAACAGGGTTAAAAAAAATGTATTTTCTTACTGAAAGAGAAGTGAAGCTGCATCACATGAACATAATTTTATTAGCAAGTTGTGAATTCGCTCTGCTCCTCACAGTGATGCTAATCGACAGCGGGTTTTACTATTAAAGAATCATGGATGAATGATCAGGTATGAAACGCTTCATTAAGAAGCCCAAGCGATGCCTCACCTCAAGGCTCCTTCCAGGAAATGCTTATTCAGCTCGTTATCACAAAAAATGGTTCCTGAGATTTGAAATTCCCAATGCTATCTGAAAATGATCTACTAAAATGGGTGTGTAGCTATGTGTATAGCTGTGTGATGTACTTCAGTGCATTAACGTGCTGCATATGTATTTGAATTGAAAGACAGAGACACACACACACGTACATACACACAGGGAATCTAATCACTGGAAAATACTGCAGCTCAGAGATTTCAGATTGGACTCGGGTGCAGGTTTGATTGCTGTTTACTTTACTGTCCATCACACTTACTATCCTCTGTCCCACAAAACCACTCTTATTTAACTGATCCGAACACTACAAAGCTGCAGATCATCACAGCGCTGTTACTAAGCTGCAGCTACAGCAACAACTGTCTGTCACCGATCACAATCTGATCGTTCTTGATTAGGAATAATCTGTTGTTGTTTATTAGTTTGCATGTTTACATACTTGATCACATGTTAAAACTTGTTTATGAAAATCCTAATGTAACTATGAGATTCCTAGAATCCATGTAAAAATTGTAACTGTTCAAAGCATGTTGCATTACAATGCTCTGGAGATCAGCTGCACCTTCAAAGGTTTTCATGTTCTTGAGATATGAAGCAGAGACAAGACCAAACACCTGCATCCAGAGTGGCACCACGTCTGCCAGAGACCCGACTAATTGAGATAGATGTATGTATGGATGTACCGCATGTGTGGAAGGATGAAAGGATGGATAGATGGATGGATGGATGGATGGATGGATGGATGGATGGATAGATGGATGGATGAATAAATGGATGGATTTAAAGTGTCTCATTAAATAATACATAGACAGAAAAGCAGAAATACAATAAAGACAACAGATAGACAGACGGAAACATGGATGGATTGAAACAGACTCATTAAAAATACATAGACAGACAGACAGACAGACAGACAAACAATAAAGACAATAGATCTTTATTGTTATCTTTAACAGACAGGCAAACAGATATAACTAGGTGGATAGATCGATGGATGGATGGATGGATGGATGGATGGATGGATGGAAACTGACATGTTTAAAAATACACTAGACTGACAGACAGATGATAGAGACAACTGATAGACAAAAAGGGATAAATGGATGGATGGATGGATGGATGGATGGATGGATGGATGGATGGATGGATTAACGGAAACATTAAAAAATAGACAGACAGTAAAGACAATAAAGCAACAGACAGGCAAACAGATATGGATGGATGGATGGATGGATGGATGGACAAACAAATATAAATGGAGGAACATAGACAAATGGGCAGCTGAATGGATAGAGTGCACAGATATAAATGAATGTAGATAGATAGATAGATAGATAGATAGATAGATAGATAGATAGATAGATAGATAGATAGATAGATAGATAGATAACTGACAACTGTGTTCTCTTGCTGAAAACAACCTTACATCCATCTCTCACACACACACACACACACACACACACACACACACACACACACACACACACTATATATATATATATATATAAAATATATAAATATAAATATATAAATATATGCAACAAAGAAACTCCTACCATCATGTTCTTTGAGGTGAAAGATGTGTTCCTCTGCACACAATGAGACAGAAGCAGTGTTGTAAACTCCACCTCGTTCCTCAGACACCACACAAAGGGGTGTAAACATTCGGGTCACAAAATCACAAATCTTAGTTCAAGCTGATCACATGACTTTTTTTAATGGGCCGAGTGCATTCTTGAACCCTCTGGAATAAAATGGAGCAGGAATGTGAAACATATTGTTTTTGTTAAATTCGATTGGTGACTCAGGAGTTGTCCTGGCAAATTTTCTGACACAATTTGTGAAAGTAACCAAGTCACAGATGATGAAGAAGTCGTCAAGTGAAAATTATTACAATAAATTTCATTTCTATTGGGCTTTTGACAGTGGACAAAGTCTCAAAGCAGCTTAACAGAATGAAAAAATTATAAAAAAAAGTTTACTTATATTTTTATTGGTGTGTATTTATCCCTGAAGAGGAAGTCTGGGACGACTGTGGCAAGTAAAATCTCCCTCAGATGGTATGAGAAAGAAACCTTAAGAGAAATCAGATTTAAAAGGGAACCCGTCCTCATCAGAGTGACACCGAGAGTGTGATTATAAATCATTAAAACACTCTAGAGTGAGGAATATCATGAGCACCGGAGTGGGTGATTATGAGTAATCTCCTTTCTATAGTCTTATACAGTCAGTTGATGTTACTGGAGAACCAGAAGCTACTGAGCAATAAATTCTCTCAACATCTGCGATCTATATATATATATATATATATATAATACACACATATATATGTAACGCTCCTCTGTTTTGAACTAAAATAAGAGACGTGCAGTCATAATTTCACACACACCATCCCACGTAAAAATCAAACCGACGGTTGGTCCAAACTTAGAACCTCAAATATGTGGAAAGTGCTCGCCTGAGGCCTGGAAGGCCGACACGACCTCCTGAGATTCTCCAATTCCAGCTCATACACACAGACTGTTTAAGCCCTGAAAAATATCAACACCTCAATTTCTTTAAAGTGAGTGATACCTGAAGAGCATGAGGAAAGAGAATTCAATAGCCGCATGGCTTTAGGGTGTATGAGAAAAGCAGCCACCTCCAATTAGCTCCCTGCTGCTCAAGTGTGTAGCCTGGGTGGTGTGAAATGGCAGGAATGTTCCAATCTGATTTGACATGTGGAGGGGATTGTTTCATTTATACCACCCTTCCTCCCCTCATCCACCTCTTTTGTTCAGACTATTTTCCCCTTTCCCTTTCGCTTATTAGTATGCACTGTGGTAACATGATGGGCATGCAACTGGCTCTTTGTTTAGGAAACTAAAATGAATGAATGCTTAGTGCTATACTTCCCGATAGCATGCCACAGAACCAAATCCAGCGTTATCAATAGGCAATTGGGCGACATGAGCACCAGGGTATGGTTTTATTTTCCCTGGTGGAGGTCATAGCCATTGTGGTTTGAAATTTAGAAAAGACACAAATATTCTATATGGGAAAAAGTATTGAGACACCAGTTGTTTCCAGCCATATGTATTTCTTCTCCAAAATGGAAATTGTATAGGATGTCTGTGGATGACTAGGACTAGGAGACACAACCCTGTACCAGGATGATAACGCTCCTGTGCACAAAGCCATCACCATTTATATTCATGGATTACATAGGTTTGAGTAGAAGATCTTGAGTGGCCTGATATAGAGCTTCGATTTCAATGTTACTAAACACATTTGGGATTTAATTCAATGTTTAGTGCACCCCAGGCCTCCCTAATACATGACTTTACTAACGCTCTTGTGGTTGAATAATCACAAATCTCCAAAAGCTCACTGCAAAATCCAGTGGAACATCTTCACAGAAAAAATCGAGGTTATTATAATAATAGCAAATGGTGATTAAATGTAGAATTGAATGTTCAAAACACATTGACAGGTGTCCACAAACGTTTGTCTATATAGTGTGTTTAAACAAAGTAAAGGAAATACCATGCTTGTGACAGATTGGCCTCCGGACAAAGAATGTTGACAAAATAAAATGGCGGAATTAGTCAAATCAGTGTTTCATTAGCGAGATCAATACCGCCGAGCTTTTCACTGTAAACATTAATGCACATGGAAACGATGTGAAGAAATTCAAACCCAGCCTGCTGACACATGTTTGCAGGATTGGGGTGTCTTTTAGTGAGCCAAGATATACAGTATAAACCTGAAACATTCCACAGTAGCCACCTTGGCTGAAAAAGTAAACTTGTCTGTGTTGAATTATGTTTGTAGTATTAAACTGCAGCAAAGCATGTGTACTTCATTCTTTAACTCAATACTCGGCACTGATTCTTTGATTCGTTTATCCGAGAAAAGACACCTGGTAAAAATTTATATCAAGAATAAGAAAATCTAAGGGCCTTGCCCAAGGGCCCAGCAGTAGCAGCTTGGTGGTGCTGGGATTTGAACTCATGACATTCCAAACACTTTAACCACTGAGCTACCACTTGTGGACACCTGGTCATAAATATGCTACTGTATGTGCTTTTCAAGCATTGCATTCCACATTTAGTCAAAATTTGCTCTTATTATTTCTTACACTCTTCTGAGATGTTTCACCAGATTTTGGAGTGTGCTTATGGAAATTTGTGTTCATCAGCCACATTGGTGTTAGTAAAGTCACAGACTGGTGTAGGGTGAGGAGGCCTGTGGTGCAGTCAGTGATTAAATTCATCCTAAAGGTTTTTAGTAGGATTGAGATCGGAGCTCTATAGCAGGCCACTCAAGATCTTGCACTCCGAAAAATGTAAACCTGATCTTCATGCAGCTCGCTTTGTGCACACAGGCATTGCCATGCTGGAACAGGTTTGGGTTTCCAAGTTTAAGTGAACGCAATATTTTATTATACCAGATCCAAAGACATCCTAAACAATTGGTGCCTCCAGCTTTGTGGTAACAGTTTAAAGAAGAACCACATATGATAAGAAAGGACAGGTGTCCCAATATTTGTGTTCACATAGACCAAGTAGCAGCCTCTTACTTTGGCCAGATTTCAGGTCCCATAATTCAGGTAATCTGCTCTCCAGTGATAACAGATAATATTTTCTTCATGGTTAATCAAACGTGGTTCCATTAATTTCAACTTGCCAACTGTTCTTACATAGGCAGTTTATGCATCTGAGTTATAGCTAGATGTATTTAGTTAATCTTTATTTTTGGTAAATGCAGAAAAGGCACTTCAGAGTAGATCAACATGAATGGTGGTGCTTTAAACTAGAACATCATAGCACAGTAAATTCTTTCTTTGCATATCTCAGCAATGGAGAAGCTGGACAGAGTGAATAGTCAGCCATGATACAGCACCTCCCAAGCACAGAGAGTTAAGGTCCTTGTTTAACATCCCAAGAGTGGCAGCTTGGCGATACCAGGGTCTGAACCAAGAGACTTTACCACTGAGCTACCATTTCCCCCAAATTGCCCCTGGGTGCAAGTATACATGTTTAGTGTCTTACAATCGATTACTGTCCCTTCCCTAAGCCTCACAAGATACCCATTATTTTATGTAGGACATAAACATAATTTTTTTATTTGCCATATAGACAGAATTACATCCAATAATTCATTGTTTTAGAAATTCAGTCCAAGACAAAATGATAAGGAAAATAATTGAATTTTTTCACAATAAGTAGATAGTTGAGTTATTATAAATGACGATTTTACGACTGTCAGTCATATAAGTGGTAAATGTTTCATAATAGGTTATGTAGAAGAACCTCCATATCTCCAGAGGCATGGCCAGCCACAGGGGGTAGAGGTGTAAGTGTTTGAAGGCAGATGGCCCTGGTGGAGAAGGAGCCATGCAATTTCACGGTGCGTTTTAGGCAGATGTGTGTAGTAACCAAAGGAAAAGGGGCTCAGGAGGCAACGACAGCCATGATTGATCTCCTCTGTATGGGACGCCTTTAAAATACTATGCTGCACGCCGGAGCCTGGACCCAAAAAAGCAAGAACAAAGCATGTATGTAACCACATACGTCAGCTTTTTTAATCTTGGGTTTAGAGCAAGGGAATACGGCTGTCAGCATACGCTAGACAGGAATGTGTGGGTTGAACGCAAAGAAGACACAAAACATATAGAGAAGGATGACAAAGTGAGCGCTGGGCAGTTTGATTGATGGTAATGAAACATCTAGCCAAAAGTCATTCATTTTCATCCTCATTCTTGTTTAAATTGTGTCATCCCTTCTGGCATGTTAACACTATTGGCAGCACATACATTAGTTACTCAGTCAAATGAGTGAATTATTAAACTTAATTAGCAGTCTGTTAATAGCTTTTTTTTTAATGCAAAAACAAACAAACAAAAAAAAAAACATTAAATGTAATCAAGATTAGGTTTCATATTAGAGGCAAAGCAATTCAGGGCTTTTGAACTAATAAAAACTGATGAGGTTGTAAATTATAATTTTCTGAGAGGTCAATTGATCAATTTGACATACTGTAGCATTGAGAGAAACAGTAAAAAATGGCAAAAAAGAATAAAATACTTCACAGATTGCAAGAATTCTTTTATATGATTTAATTTCTTCAAAAAGTTGAATTCTATTTTTGGGAAAAAGACTTATGATCTTATACAAACAATTAATTTTCAAATATTCGAAATTCAACAAGGTTATGACACGTTATAGAAGTTTTTAATCCCCAAAAAAACAAGACTAATAACTAATAGTAATAATAACAAGTTCCTTATAAATTAGTATAATTCAACAGATTGCAATGCCACATTGCAAAGGAAAATTTTGTTACTGTACATTTTTTTTTTGTTACTTGTATTTTCGGAAAATTCGCAGGTTCTCATTTGGAACCTAACTAACAGCAGGTTGTGTATTATCTTAAATTCCGTGGGAACCTGCAGCGGGACTGAATGTTCAGTAAAGTTAGGAATAACATTTTTTACTTTTCAGTAGCAAATTTCATACATTTTGTAAAAAAAAAAATTGTGTATTAAAGTGACAATGTCTAGATGTATTCAGGGGCTGCGGGGGTGTGTCCTAAATTTGAGGATTTTTGAACTTGCAGAACATTTGGAACATTCTTAGAATGTAACCCAGGGTTCCAGGGACCACTGTACTTTCTACTTATTACATTTTTAAAACAGGCTCGTTACTTTAATTTCAATCTATTTGGTGACATGATCAATATTTTTTCTTCTCACTGTGCACCGTTTTCAGCCCATCAACCCATTTTCTCTCATTGCTTTTTTAACCTACCGCTGGTGTATCATTTCCTGACTGTCACACACCACAGACGTAGGCTAATTCACGAAGCTAACAAAAAGCAGAGCAGAAGTCAGTAAGAAGTGTGGGGTTAATGTGGATGAGACAGAGGGAGTAAGTGATGTAAATTTGACTGAGCACAGAAATATACCTGATCATCATCTTTTCTCTGTTTGGTGGTGGTTCCTACATTCATTAGATAACAAAATTAGAAATCCTTTTGTATTAATATATTAATGATATGGCGTCCAGTTACCAGCGTGACACTAAAGCAGGTAGTAGTAACAGCTACTTTTTACTTCAGTACATGTCAGAGCCCAAACTTCTTTACAATAACTTGAGTAAAAAAGTGTAGTCAGAACTTAAACTTTTACCAGAGTCTTTTAATACATGGGTATCTGCATTTCTACTAGAGTGAAGGATGTGTGTGCTTTTGCCATCTCTAATTATAAGTAAACATGCCTAATAGTATAAAGTCTAATTTGAATATGTATATGCATTAAACTTTTCTTATAAATCTATTGTAATAACTTCATCATTAATCGAATTCTGCCATTTAGTTTTGAATGAGTTTTGAAATGTATTAAAAATGCTAAAACATTGACACCACTCATTAACTACTATACAGTAATAGAACTAGTGTTAGTACTAGAACTAGTGATGTTACTATTTATCTGGAAAGAAATTAACTATATTTATGTACCATCATCAAACTGATTCAACATTTTTGTTCTAATAACATGATAGTTTAATACTCCAAATGATATGCAAAATGTTATACGAAACTATCGTGCATGAGCGGTATACAGTAAAACGCGGTAAAAACACAGTGGTGGTGATACTGACAAAGGAACAAAAATACAAACATTCATCAATACACCACACACATCTGGCAAATTTATATACATTCTTAATAACATAAAGAAAACAAACAAACTTAGAAATCCACATGTGCTAATGTGCACACTAGTGCATCTTTCTCACCAGGATTCTATGTCTATAGATTGTAGTTGCATAACTCCGCTCGTTGCATGGTACCGCTCGTATTCACTGGTCTGAAAGTGGTGAACAAACACTTTCCCAGGCTGAGACAAGCTAGCTAGTTTCGGTATTAGTCGACCTGACACTGTGTCTAGCTTTTCTGGAAAATGGATTTTTAAGTATGTCCAATACCAAATAAATTTCTCTTCCTCCATAGGCATAAAAAAGTCTAACTCAGATGTATTCATGTGTGCAGAGCTACACATGTGTTTTGCCAGTCGAACTTGGTTGTATCAGTTTCCCTCTGACCAACCAATCAGAGGACGGAAAAATGCTGACGCTATTCTGGGCCAGCTAGCTGCCCTGTGAGGAGAATATGAAATCTGACTGGTTAAAGAAACAGAGCTATTTCTTAAGTAGACTATCATAAAAAAAAGGCCAGCAGTACTGATTCTGAAGGCTCGGGGCAGATTAGATTGACATGGCAGCACATAGAGGCTGAAATCTGATTGGACAAAAATTAAACATCCACATACACATACTGGAAGCAGTGCAGCCAAGAAAAACGCTACGAAATGAAGAGAATAAGCTGTTGGGAATAAATTAATACAATTTAATGGAACAAATGTTAGAATTTAGGTTGTAAATATAGGTCAGTGCTTCTGATAGTGTTTAGGTCAGCAGAGAAGTCTTTGCTGGCCCTGACCGCCCACCACTGCCAAATCATGAGTCAATCATGTTGACGTCATTCTTTTTGTCGCCGTTATGTCCTCTGCGGTCGGGCGAACCGCAGTTCAGTCCGGTGTGACGGTAAGAAGTTTAATCACGGCAGTAATCAAGGGTGAACTTCCTCTGATCATTGAGCGCAGAAAGGTTTTTTGGCTCTTTCACATGAAAAGCAGACTTGTCAGGAAGTAGAGAAAAGGAGGTACAGATGAATGGCTTTCAATTAATCTAATTCACCATGCCGTTTCCCCTGAAAGGTAGGAATTTCCCAGAGGGTGAGCCAATGGTGTGTTGGTGATGCACGATCGATGTGATTCAGTGGTTTGCTGAAAAATTTAACAGATGTTTCATTAGAGATGCATTCGTCTTGTTCTGCACCTTTCCGCCCTGCCAGAATTTGGTCATTTAAAGCTTTGGACTTTGGATGAGAACTTGAATTGTGTGTGTGTGTGTGTGTGTGTGTGTGTGTGTGTGTGTGTGTGTGTGTGTGTGTGTGTTCCTATGAGAGTATATGTTTATGTATGTTTTAATGACATCTTTCTCCACGATTCCAGGCTGTCATTTAGAAAATGTACTTTTCCTTTTTAGCTCTGTAATATAAAGACATCAGTCTTTCTTTCAAAGAAAAGATGGAATCTCCCACATTCCTAAGACTCACCTCATAATTTAACAGTCGATGATTTACTGGTTCTGTTTCTTTCCATAGCACTGATCTCAAACCCACACAAACAGGTGTCTGCATGAAACCATGAGCTTACAGAGTAAATGTGGATGTCAGGTGAATGTAAGACAAATGAAACCATCCACAAGTGCACATTTATACAAAGATCCCAGTGTGGGACCTTCTCATTTCTTTTCTTACTCCCTTTCAGTAAGCACTTTATCCTGCTCAAAGGCACAGCCAGTCTGGAGCCCATCCCAGGAAACACTCATTTACACATGCATTCACACCTTGGGGTCGTTCATCTGAACCAATCCACTGACTGCAATGCTTTTTTAGGAAATTAAGAGGAAACCGGAGAACCATGGAGAACCCCAAATGGGTTCTTTTCACTCCATTATATTAGAAAGCAAACTCATTTCCTTATCCCTAAGAAGACCTCATTTCGTTATCAATGTGACAATGTGACTTTCACCACTTTACACAGTTATTTATGCCTAATATGCACTCAATATCGAATACTACTCAATATTTATGTGAATGTATACAGCAATATACATATACAGCAATCTGTGGATTTATTTGAATTATAATCCCAAGAAATTAATATTACACTTTTGCCTTTTCACAGCACTTATATACTCAATATACAAGCAGTAGCTTTTACTGAAAGCTATTTTCAGATTAAGGAGTGAATACCAGTGAAATTCTTATTTCCAGAAGGAAATCACACAATGGATATGTAATTTCAAGTGCTGCTTAAAAGATCTATTCAGACTGTATTTGTTTTACATTGAGAGATGTTATTATTCCTGGAGTAATATCTGGGATTTAAGATCTCTTCATTTTTTATGCACTGTGCACGTGTCTGGGGAGACTACACTGTAAAATATCAATTTATATAATGGCAAGAAAATAGAATTAATCCAAAGTAATACATACAGTATATATGGTAATACAAATAAAATTTTTTTTTCTAATAATAGCCTCTAGGTAAAGAGTTTTTTTTATTTAAACATAGACTCTTTCAACAGTTAGCTGAGCTTTTTTTTATTTTTTATTTTTTTATAATAAAATGTACACACGTTAACGCAAATACATTTTAACGCCACTCATTTTATCGAAGAAGATTTAGGTCAGCACGCATTGTAGTTTGAATATTTTAAGTATAAATATAAATTAATTAATATAGAATAGGCAAAATGAAAACCTTTAAAGCAACACATTTATTCACGATGCCTTTTCTTTGCTCAGATCTTCAAAATTGTAAATAAATAAACATATGTTTTACTGTATTAGTCTCAGATCAAGCACCTAAATGCACCAATGTACATATCCAACAATTAAAACCGTCTGTGTGCAAACATAGCAAAGTTACGTATAATGTCCTGATGATTTACGTAATTTAAAAACACCACAATTACTTTAAAACATTTACAAGAATATTATGTCTTCATGCTTAATGTTGGGTATGGTTTCATAATAATAAATATACATTTGCATAAAGCATCCACATTTGTCCATGCACATGACAAAACAAGAGCAGAACAAAAGTTTGGACACACCTTCTCATTCAAAGAGTTTTCTTTGTTTTCATGAATATGAAAATTGTAGATTCACACTGAAGGCATCAAGGGCTATTTGACCAAGATGGAGAGTGATGGGGTGCTGCACCAGATGACCTGGCCTCCACAGTCACCGGACCTGAACCCAATCGAGATGGTTTAGGGGTGAGCTGGACCGCAGAGTGAAGGCAAAAGGGACAACAAGTGCCAAGCATCTCTCAGGGAACTCCTTCAAGACTGTTGGAAGACCATCTTAGGTGACTACCTCTTGAAGCTCATCAAGAGAATGCCAAGAGTGTGCAAAGCAGTAATCAAAGCAAAAGGTGGCTACTTTGAAGAACCTAGAATATGAAATTTTTTTCAGTTGTTTCACACTTTTTTGTTATGTATATAATTCCATATATAATTCCACATGTGTTCATTCATAGTTTTGATGCCTTCAGTGTGAATCTACAAATTTCATAGTCATGAAAATAAAGAAAACTCTTTGAATGATATATATATTTAATCACAATTAATCAAATGATTGTCATAAATTAACTCATGCTTAATCGCAACTTTCACATTTTTATCTGTTCTAAATGTACCTTCAATTAGTTTAGTTTTTAATAATCAAATCAACATGTGCATAGACAAATGTGAATGCTTTATGCAAATGTATATTTATTCCCGTAATGGTTCTCCAGTTCATCCCAATGGTGTTCTGTGTTGTTGATGAGATCAGGGCTATGTGCAGGACACTTGAGCTCTTACACTTCAACTTTTTACACACCATGACTTGTGGAGTGTTTTGTCCACAAGGGTGTCGTCATGCTCGAATGATTTGGGGTCTCCTAGTTCCAGTAAAGCCAAATTGTAACAGGAAAGGTATGCAAATACATTGTATACAAATTGCTTCCAAGATTTGTGGCCAGAGTTTGCAGAAGAACCACATATAGTTGTGATGGTCACGTGACCGAATTCTTTTGACCATATACTATAAATTACTTACTTACATGGTATGGTCATATGACCTACTTATAATTAGTGCTCACAATCAGTTTGTATTATAATAAAGTTTATGTAGGGTACATGTGCTTTTACTGTGATGACTATTTGTAAATTTGAAGGTACTCCCATTTCCCCCAGAAATCACTCTTCCCTTTGTTAATCGATCATAACGACTACAGACATCCTCTGCCAACAATAATTAAACTACACATGTCTGGAAAGTCTGCAATTTAAATACATATGTGCGTCCTATTTCTCAAATGTGCAGAAGCATGTTATGGAAGTTGTCCCAGAAAAGAAATCATTACAGCATAAATTTAATTTTTGGTAATAAATAAACAGATAATGTGGAGCTTAAGCAAAAAAATTGGTCTTTGGTACAAAGCCAAAATCTGCTTCACTGTATTTTTAGAAAGGACTGATTGCATGGGGAGAAAGAACAGTGACTAGAGTTATTTCATTACAGATTAAGCATAAACAAATAGGGACAATTAGAAATGAGAAAGGGATAAATCTCCATGGATAATAAGACAAGCAGATGCATGCTAAATTTGGCTGGACTGTTGCCTTGGTTTTTTACTAAGTAAAAAGAAAAATGAAAAGAAATAGCTTAAATTGTACAGGATTCATTTTACATAAGAGACTGGGATAATTCCATAATTCCCAGGTGCTTTTCTAGTACTTCATTTAGATTGGCCATGTCAGTGTTTTCTTCAGCCTCTCCTTTCCTAAGAAAAAGATGAATGATAATTTAAGCCCCATTCATATACATTCCTCTGTAATGTTGTAAGCAGATGCTGTCTCTTGAATCTAAAAAAAACAAAAACAAAGAAAAATATAATATTTTGACTGCTGCTACTTGCTATATACAGTATATCAATTGTAATTATTAAACCATTTTCCACATTTTCAAATCATGAAAAGATTAATTAAGTGATGAAAGTTCGATGAAAGGTTCTGAATAATCTTATATGGCATGAAGGAGTTGGTGTTGGATCCATGATGATATTCCATGAGTTGTTCAGTAGCTCCTGGTTTCACAAAATCAACTGTCTGTTTAAAACTGCAGAAAGGACATTACTCTAATTCACACACACTTCGGTACTCATGGTTGTTCTCACTCTCTAGTGTTTTGATTTGTTTTAAGATTTATAATCACAACCTTTATATCACCCAAATGTGGATGGGTTTCCATTTTAAGTCAGGTTCCATTTAAGGTTTCTTACTCATTGAATTGAATTGAAATTGAATTGAATTGAATTGAGTTTTTCCTTGCCACAGTCACCCCAGGTTTCATCATCAGGGATAAATACACATCATTCACTTCAATTCTTAAGTTCTTTAAAGCTGCTTTGAGACATCCATTGTGAAAAGCTTTATAGACATAAACTTGAACTAGAAATAAACATAATAGTTTACTTATTATTACTCCTATTAGGGGTCGCCACAGCAGATCATCCGTCTCCACAACCCCCTGTCTTCTACATCTGCCTCTGTCACACCAACTACTTGCATGTCTTTCTTCACCACATCCATAAACCTCCTCCTTGGTCTTCCTCATTTCCTCCTTCCTGGTGGCTCCATCCTCAGCATTCTCCTACTGATATACCCCATGTCCCTCCTCTGCACATGTCCAAACCATCTCAATCTCACCTTTCTCACCTTGTCTCCAAAACATCCTACATGCGCTGTCCCTCTAATAAACTCATTTCTAATCCTGTCCATCCTTGTCACTCCCAACGAAAACCTCAACATCTTCAGCTCTGCTACCTCCAGCTCCAACTCCTGTTTTTTACTCAATGCCACTGTCTCTAAACCATACAACATCTCAGGTCTCACCACAGTTCTATAAACTCTCCCTTTTACTCTTGCACACACTCTTCTATCACAAATCACTCCTGCTATCACTCTTCTCCAACCACTCCACCCTGCCTGCACTCTTTTCTTCACTTCTCTAACACTTTCCATTACTTTGCACTGTTGACCCAAGGTACCTGAACTCCCCCCCTCCCACCCCCCCACCTCTCCAGGCTCTTCTCAACCTGCTCCTTACTCTCACCACAAATCACAATATCATCTGCAAACATGATAGTCCAAGGAGACTCCTGTCTAACCTCGTCCGTGAACCTGTCTATCACCACTACAAACAGAAAAGGGCTCAGAGCCGATCCATCCTTGATGCAGTCCAACTTCCACTCTGAACTAGTCTGTTGTTCCTACTGCACACTTCACTGCTGTCACACTGTCCTCATACATGTCCTGCAACACTGCATCACATACTTCTCTGACACACCTGACTTCCTCATACAATACCACAACTCCTCTCTCGGCACTCTGTCGTACGCTTTCTCTAAATCCACAAATACACAATGCAACTCCTTCTGACCTTCTCTATAAACATCCTCAAAGCAAATAATGCGTCTGTGGTGCTTTTCCTCGGCATTAAACCATACTGCTGCTCACAGATGGTCACCTCTTCTCTCAGCCTGGCTTCCATTACTCTTTCCCATAACTTCATTGTGTGACTGATCAACTTACTTCCCCTGTAGATCACCCATAAGCAAATGTTAAAATGTCATTACAGATGTCACAAAGAGAAATCAAGCATTCTACTAAGTCTAATGCCGGCTGCTCATTGAGTGATTTTTTTTTTTTACTTAAGAGCTAATGTTTGCTAGCTAAATAGTTCACTACATGATAATTAGCAGTTCCTCAGTTTTCATTCGGAAAGACTGAAATTGTTCATTGTGTTTGCAAAATAAAGTCAATAAACATGAGCATGAGCAAATTTCCTGCAAACCTCAATGGTGTTGTGGTTGGAATTCATTTAACCTCAAAATGCTAGGAATGTTAACTCTGAAACTTAAGTCTGATCTCATTACACGTGAGTCCAATTTAATGGGCTTGTTATATTTGTGTTCCGTCTCGGTGCAGAATTACAGACATGATTGTCCACAGTGAAATGGACAGACAGAGAAAATGATAATGAAAAAAAAGTTCTGGTGAGGCTTGTATGGATGACAAGACAACAATGATTTACACGAGGACAGGAGTATGAACTTGGCATTGTCTTCTTCCAGCATGTAGTTGGTTTGAAGATGTACAGGAAAGCAAACACAGTCTGTGATTACAAAGTCCAGACACTGGCCCGACTAATTTGTTCTGGAAAACATATCAGTTATTATAATGAAAGCATCTGATGAGGATCAGTGCAGGAAATCTTAAAATGAACCAAAGCTGTGACGAGTGACTTTCATCATATCCACACAGAGACACATCTGGAAAGAGAAGTGTTCAGAGTTCTTTGTCTATTTATACAGAAAATCAAGATAAAGTGATGAAATGTGGGAACTTTAAAAAAAAATGCCACAAGCAAAGATGATGGCTCAGTTCCTGTCACAGAATCCAGCACTGTTGGATATTCCCATAAAAATTCAACCATGTATTAGCCCATATGGGGGGGACTGACATCAGGGAATTACTTGCCCATCTGTTTTGTTCATCTGTCCATCAATGTCTGTACAGTCATCAGGGTTCATTTGTCTACAATCATCCTGTTGGAATAATAACAGCTATAATAACTACTTGAATTACCCGGGAATTAAAATGTAGGAAACCATATATCTATATATGTCTTTATGCTCTGTGTTGCTTTTTCATATTGCAGATATAATCGTAGGTACTTTACGATGTAAAAGAAAAAATCTGAATTATGTTTGTGCACATTGTGACTGGGAATAGAAAATAAATGACATGCTTAAAAAAGCATGGAGGCCCAAAATATAAAACGGAGAAAATAAATTTTGTGAATTCACTCAATATATTGTATTTGACAGATATTTTCTGTCTCTAAATGAGCAGTTCCTCAAAATGAAAAATTAAATAAATAAACCTGTACATTGACCTTAATTTACCATTGATAAAATTCGTTAAATTACAATACAAAATAAAATACAAAAACATATTGTAGGTTACAATAAATTTATTTTTACTTTGCTTTATTTAGCTTCAAATTAGCTTCGGTTACACTTTTCTTCCAAAGTTCAGAAAAGATCAGGATTACTGCTAGGATTTTAAAATATAAAATATCTTTGATTATGTAACACATTTTGTTATTACTCGGGAAAAAAAATGCTTTATACATGCAGGAATGTCCTGTTTTTTTTATGACATTTGCAGATGCGCTTATCCTGAGGGACTTACATTTACCCATTCATACAATTGAGCAGTGATGGTCTTATGGTCCTTGCTTAGGGGTCCACGAGTCGCATTTTTGTGTCGTTTGAACTCATGACCCATTGAGCCCAATGTCCAAAGTCCAATGCCTTAACCATTAAACTAACACCTCTATTCCTGTCCATGTTTGAAAAGAAGTGTATATAATTTTACAGTTGTATGAATATTTGCCCATCAAGGATTTAATCTATAACATTCCATATCTATTTCTTCCAAAAATGCCTTACTGTGTTCTGTATATTATTGGATATGCAGAACATGGGCACAATGCTCCACAGCACCCTCTGAACCTCCTCTATGGTCTTTGTGACTGTAGTGTATTTTGCCCTCCTGTGCCTACAGGCCTCCACAGATGGTTGCCTTTTCCTTAGACCCAGACCAAAACAGGAATTGAACCCCTTTAGCCAGGAAATGCTCATCAGACACCCATATGTCCTCAGTGGCTACATTCACATGTATCTCCAAAAGCCATGTATAGTTTCTGATTGTTTTCATCCTGTTTGTCAACTCTTAATGAGACACCTCTTGTTTGGGGTCCTACAGGAAATGAGTTGAAAAATAACAAGGAAAAGAGTCACACAAAATAAAATACCACAGACGGAGATGTGCTTCCTGGTATGTGCTAAATGTGGATCCTAAAAAAACCTGTACGGCTTCAAATGACAGTAGGTTACAGGTTATTTGGAGGTTAGGAATTAATGACTTTGTCACAAAGTGTTAGGATTCTAATTAAGTGCAAAATTTGCAGTTTACTCACCTTTTGGGTTTTACAGAAATGGAACACTCTACCACGTAGAACTTTATAGCTTTCCTTTCATTCAGATTCAGTTTAAAGCAAAACACAACATTTGGACATTTACATATTTGGCAGAGCGATTTTTCCAAAACAACGAACAATTATCTTATTTATAAAACTGAGCAGATGATGGCTCAGGACCTTGCTCGAGGGCTCAGAGTGGTAGTTTGGCAATACTGAAATTTGAACTCACAACCCTCTGAAAAGAAGTTCAACATCTTATCCATTGAGCACTGAACTACTGAACTCACTTCTAGGCTCCATCCAAAGCTCCAGTCTTTTCAAAACAGTTTGTCACCAAATAGAGTAGCTAGATGTTTATTGATGATTATAAATCACAATGGCAACCCTGTGTCTGTGTTTGATAATCATTAGGAATCATTAGGATCATTAGGAAAATCATTTATTTTTTGGTTACACATGTGACATGGAGCTGCCATTTTAGGTGCAATTTTAAATGAGACTTTTATACTTATATAAATATACAGAAGTATAGAAATTATATAAAAATTGTATATTACTTAGTAAAGTTTTAAATACATCATTATCTAATTTTTTCTCATTTTTCCACTCTGTATTATCTTGTAGTCTTATAGTCTTGTCTATAAGCTCAATGTATAATGTTATTTATGTCTGTACTTTTGAGAATCACCCTTAACTGGAACCAAATTCCTTGTGTTTGTCAACACACTTGGCCATTAAACCTCATTTTGATAACATGTTCTTCTATATTTCATCTTGTCTTGTATTCCAGCCTAGGTCAGAGCACATGGATATGACTTCCATGAAGCAGAAAAGGGTTAAGAGTACTCCTCTTGCCCAACAGTGGGAGATTTACTTTATTGTTTAGCCACCACTCAAAGGTATTTGACTTGACTAGTACCCAATATAACTGGGGGGTTACAGATCTGAAGGTTGGGGGTTTAAAGCCGCAGAATCACCAAGCAGCCACACTTGGGCTCTTGAACGAGGCCCTTAACCCTCAGTGCCCCAGCGTCACTGTATCATGGCTAACCCCGTGTTTGAAAAAAAAAATGTCACTGTTCTGTATTATATATGTGACAAATAAAGGCTATTCTCCTTCTTGTACAAAAAAATGTGGTATCAGGTTCCATCATGGGCCACAAAAGCATGTGGAAATGTGCTTAATATGGACACACCTGTGGTACAAAGAACCAACAAGCTAATACGAAAAAAAGTGTTTTACTTAGGAACACTATGAGGATAAGGAAAAGAAAACCGAGAACAGACAAGGTGCTGAGACAACACAGATCATTACCTCGGTCTATGAACCAAATGGATTTGATTAGAAAGCATGTCTTCATAAAACCATTAAAGTTTGCTTGAAGGACTCAGTGGCATCTTTAAAGTATATGATAACAGGCTAATATTGTAAATGATTTCTACATAACCCTACATCTCTCCCCTTTTCTGTCTTTTTTTTATCTGAACTGTATTGTACTGTTTTAATGTTTACTGGATTAATGCCCGAAGCAATAAAACCTCATCAGTCAATAAAACTCAACAGAATTGCTTCTCCAAAGAAACAATCATACAGTCCTGCAGGCTCTGTTTTCGAGGGTGTGTTTCTTATGAAGTCCTAGAAAAGGTTACACTTACTGCCCATCATATGTTTAGGACAGTCTGGCTTTTCTGTTACATACTTTCCAACCTCAACAAGAGACTACATCATATATATATATATATAATATATATATATATATATAAAATGTGTCCATGACACTTTCTTTTGACACATTACTTTTCCAGTCATATGTGGTTCCTATTCCACAAAACACGCTGACATGTTTGTCGACTCCCAGAGAGATGATTGTGTGCATTATGGTGAATTTTGGTGTTTATATATAAATTTTTTAATATCTGAGTAAAGAAAGGACGTTGTGAATAAACGTGTGTCGCATGGAAGGTTTTAATTTCGCCTCTTCTATATGTATTTATTTACATATTTTATAAACATTGTCAAAGAGAAATGCACGTGTTAATAAAATTAATGCCGTTAAAATGTATTTGCATTTTGTTATTAACACATAACTTTGACAACCCTAATTAACATATTGATACAAATTTTTTTTTAAATGTTGTTACCTAATTAATATATCCAGGCTGAACATCCACCATATAGAACACAAGCACAAAAAAGATGATGATGATCAGGTGATCAGTCATGATTACATCACTGACTCCCTCTGTCTCATCCACATTAACCTCATACTCCTTGTTGCCTTCTGCCTTGATCATCATTAGCTCTGTAAACTAGTCTACGTCTGTGGTGTGTGAGAGCCAGGAAATGATACACCAGTGCTACATTAAAAACGCTGTGCAATGACAGGAAATGAGTTGATAGCAAACAGGGAGAAGAAAAAATATTGACATCACTAAATAGTTTAAAACTAAAGTAATGAGCCTGAATTAAAAATGTAAGAAAAATAAAGTACAGATATTTGTGTAAAAATGTAACGAGGAAAAGTAAAAAGTAAAATAAGTAAAATAGTGATACCAGAAAAATCGACTCAAGTGCAGTAGTTGGTGCTTCGTTACTTTCCACCTTTGATGTTGGAGACATTTAATTGGCAACAAACTTGCGGTCCGCCACTCAATACGTTACTAAGGGAACTCACATAACGCACGTAAGAAAGATTGCAACCAGTACTGAAAAATTTTGAGAGGAATACTTGTACCGTTACACCGCTCAAATACATTGACATGTATACAACTGTACCACATACATCATCTGAAGCAGTTCAGAACCAAAATTTGTCTAATAACATGACAAAAACATTCCGAATCGAAATAAAACACAACCTACTCACCAGAGATGTAGACTCATAATTTGCACTGTTCCTCAAAGGCTGAACTCCAGTGGTACGGCTCGTAGGCGCTGGTATGGAAGTGGAGAACAAACCCTTTCCCTAGCTAGCTTTGGGGTTCGCCACCTTTCCTCATGATGTCTATCTTTTCTTGAAAATTGTCAGAGAGTAAATTAATTTATCTTCCTCTGTAGGCATAAAAAAGTCTAACTTAGATGTATTAATGTATATATATACACTATAGATAGATAGATAGACAGATAGACAGATAGATAGATAGATAGATAGATAGATAGATAGATAGATAGATAGATAGATAGATAGATAGATAGATACATAGCCATGCTCCTATTTCTATGAATGGTTATGTTAAAATTAAACAATAAAATTCGCCTGGTGCTGGATGATTCCGGACTTGCCCTGGGCTACATCCCAGGATGTCTTCAGATCTTCCAAACATTACAGTCCAGAGTGCTGCTGCAAATAGAACCCAGATGTTTTGGACTGTCCGCTGCGCCTGATAAGCTCTGAGACGTTAAATATGCTGCAGGCCGTATGCATTCATCTGCCAGTAATAAATCCCTGTTTGCTTGTATCAAGCTTATCAAGGTGGAAATGGAAAGACATTAGCAGGCAGATTTGAACTATTCTTTTAATGAACAGGATTAGGGGTCGTATATGGGGGGTCAGTTGGCTTTGTTGAGAAGAGCCTGAGGTGGTTCAGTGGTTTGCATGATAGCAACTCCTTTTACAAATGTATGCTTCATTCTTAGCTTTGGGAGATCATGAGGGACGAGGAGATAGGGTTCTCAGCTACGGTCTGGTCAAATACACAGAACATATGTTGTTACTGTGTGTGTGTGTTTTGTGTTTGAGAGCAAGAGATGAACAGCCTGTGAAATGGAACATCATGATCCACATGTGCATGCGTTGACATGAAATATGTCCAGTTTTCGATTTAAAGCCATGTCACTCTGCAAAATAAAGTTATACAGGTTTTTCCTCACACGAGGATGAATGGCCATGCCATGCAAAGATCCAGTTAATCTGTAACAGACCGACAGCCTTCTGTTCACTCAGCACGAGCAAAAAAAAAAATGCTCCGGGATTTTATATGAGCCACACAGCTACTAGCTTGGGCGGTTCCAAGGGGCTTCCCCTAAACTGTGTTCCACTGGGGAACAATGTGACTAATACTATTGCAGTGTGGTAGATTAGAATCGAGAGCATACCCGTGCACCCTGAAATCACTGGAAAATTCAGGATGGAGAAAATATAGCATCCATGCCATGGCTCGAAAAAGAGGCCCGGGGCGTGTCCAAGGGAAGCAATTATAGTAGATAGCGGAAAATAGTGCGTTTGTGTGGGTTGTTATACTCTGTTTTCCTTGGACACAATATAACTTTGCTCCAGGGGTCTTCACATATGGTATGTTAAGGTACAAATACTTGGTCACATGTTTTTTTTTGTAATGTCTAGTGATTACTTCATGTTGTCAATTCTGACCAACGCTGCAGTCTCTCGAAAAATCAGATGTCAGTTTTAAACACTGTTCTCTGCCCAGTCAATTATTTCTCTTGTGTTGTGTGTTTATTTGCTTGATTAACCACAACAAGCTGCAAACCAAGGATCTGCAAAGAATCTATAAAGGAAATATGTTCCATGTTTTGGTCTCCGATTTCAAGTCAAAGGGAAAGGTTTTTTATCCGCATCCAAAGACTTCTTACACAATTGTGTGCCTCCAACCCTGTGGTAACAGTTTGGTGGAGAACCATATATGGCAGCAAAAGACAGGTGCCCCAATACTTTATTTTTTAAAATAGAAGATTGTGCACAAAGCCAGAAGATATGATTTATATGTGATGGAGTGAAAGATCTTGAGTGAATTCTCTGAAGAAACTTTCTTGAGAGAAACTGTTCTGCATAGTAGAATTAAAGGAAAAGGGAAAGGTGAAGACAGAAAGAAGGCAGTGAAGGAAAAAGGCAAGGCACGGCAAGGACAGGTTAAGAAAAGAAAAGAAAAGAAAAGAAAAGAAAAGAAAAGAAAAGGAAAGAAAAGAAAAGGAAAGGTTAAGAAAGAGAAAGAAAAGAAAAGAAAAGAAAAAAAGAAAAGAAGGGAAAGGAAAGGAAAGGAAAGGAAAGGAAAGGAAAGGAAAGCTTAAGACAGAGGAAGAAAAGGAAAGGAAAGGAAAGAAAAGAAAAAAAAAAGAAAAGAAAAGAAAAGAAAAGAAAAGAAAAGAAGAGAAAGGAAAGGAAAGGAAAGGTTAAGAAAGAGGAAGGAAAGAAGAGGAGAGGAGAGGAGAAGAAAGGAAAAGAAAGGAAAGGAAAGGTTAAGAAAGAGGAAGGAAAGAAGAGGAGAGGGGAGGAGAGGAGAGGAGAGGAGAGGAGAGGAAAGGAGAGGAGAGGAGAAGAAAGGAAAGGAAAGGAAAGGTTAAGAAAATGGAAGTAGAGGAAAGGAAAGAGGAGGTAAAGAAAAGGAGAGGAGAGAAGAGGAGAGGAAAGGAAAGGAAAGGTTAAGAAAGAGGAAAGGAAATGAGAGGAGAGGAAAGGAGAGGAGAGGAGAGGAGAGGAAAGGAAAGGAGAGGAGAGAAGAGGAGAGGAAAGGAAAGGAGAGGAGAGAAGAGGAGAGGAGAGGAAAGGAAAGGAGAGTAGAGGAGAGGAAAGGAAAGGAAAAGCTGACTGATTGAAAGCACGATGCTGCACCGGTTGGTTTTCTCATCAGGTCTCCTCAGCTGCACTTAAATCAGTGAGGTAAAGCACTGAGAGGGAAATGTGTTCAGGTGCACAGTGATCCACTATTAAACACACAGACATATCATTACGCACCTGAGTGGCTAAAAACAACACCTGAGATTCTGCACATTCCTCAGATAGACGGTCTGCTGGAAAGCTGATTCAGGGCAGTTGGAAAGAAGAGGAAAAGAGCTGGTTTCCAAATGCTCCCTGTGCAATCGGGCAGAAAGCGTCATTTCTCCGCTGGTTTTCTTCTCCGGAATTTTCGCAGCTGCTGATGCAGAGCCTGACCAAGTGCAAAAAACACATGCACGCACTTTCACTTCCATAAAGAAAACATTCATTCATAAAATCTTAATACATATGGAATAGAATAGAATAGAAATGCGAAATGTTTAAGAAAATAAATAAAAGTAGAAAAGCAAAAGAAAGAAAAAAAAGTTAAAACGAAGAGAAGAGAAGAGAAGAGAAGAGAAGAGAAGAGAAGAGAAGAGAAGAAGAGAAGAGATTAGGCGAGGCGAGAAGAGAAAATAACAAAAGTAGAAGCACTGAAAAGAAAAGAAAAGAAAAGATAGAAAAATAACAAAAAGAGAAGCATTAAAAAAAAAGAAAAAATTAAAAGATTAGAAAATAAAACAAAAAAAGTATTAAAAAGAGAAGCATTTAAAAAGATAAGAAAAGAAGAAAAAGAGAAGAAAAGAAAAAAGAAAGAAGACAAAAATGAGAAGAGAAGAAAAGAAAAGAATAAAAAGAGAAGAGAAGCAGGGCAGTTGGAAAGAAGAGGAAAAGACCTGGTTTCCAAAAGCTCCCTGTGCAATCGGGCAGAAAGCGTCATTTCTCCGCTGGTTTTCTTCTCCGGAATTTTCGCAGCTGCTGATGCAGAGCCTGACCAAGTGCAAAAAACACATGCACGCACTTTCACTTCCATAAAGAAAACATTCATTGATAAAATCTTAATACATATAGAATAGAATAGAATAGAAATGCGAAATATTTAAGAAAATAAATAAAAGTAGAAAAACAAAAGAAAGAAAAAAAAAGTTAAAACGAAGAGAAGAGAAGAGAAGAAGAGAAGAGATTAGGCGAGACGAGAAGAGAAAATAACAAAAGTAGAAGCACTGAAAAGAAAAGAAAAGAAAAGAAAAGAAAAGAAAAGAAAAGAAAAGATAGAAAAATAACAAAAAGAGAAGCATTAAAAAAGAAAAAATTAAAAGTTTAGAAAATAAAACAAAAAAAGTATTAAAAAGAGAAGCATTTAAAAAGATAAGAAAAGAAGAAAAAGAGAAGAAAAGAAAAAAGAAAGAAGACAAAAGAGAGAAGAGAAGAAAAGAAAAGAAGAAAAAGAGAAGAGAAGAAAAGAAAAGAAAAGAAAAGAAAAAAAGAGAAAAGAGAAGAGAAGAGAAGAGAAGAGAAGAGAAGAGAAGAGAAGAAGACTTTTTCCAGGCACATATTCTTTATAATATCATTACATGTAGAATGAAAGGTTAAAGAGCTCCAGGCTTCTCATCACATTCCAGCCAGAGCTCCATGCTGAAGCTTCAGTTCACCCTTCACCTTGATCAAACAACTGATTTGAATTCATCAGTGAAATGGATTATGCATTACAATCCTGCATTACTCCAAGACAAGCTGCTGCTGCTGCTGATTTAGACCTAATCTAAAACCGTTCCATGTTTTTTCTGTTTATTTTTTTCCCAATGCAAAAGAGCCAGGAAAAATTAGTTCAGTGCTGCTCTGTTAGGAGCCAAGAACCGGTGGTTAAATAATTTCTCCATTAATATAACCACCATTAATATAAAACAGGAACAGTCAAGGAAATTGTGAATAAAAAAAGAGAGAGAAATCGGCTTTATTTACTTTTGCAAAATGAATTTTTATTTTTAGATCTTCAAGATTTAGGAACATTTAACTACAACCAAACAATCATCTCACTTTCCTGTATACAGTCTCTATATGTTACTTCACAGTTAATTGAACTATATGCAGAGAAACTCTCTGGGATATGAGCATAAACTGCTGTAACTTGCTATTTTTTTACATCGTTACCCAATATGGCGAAAGTACTGGGACACTGGGACACTGGGACACTGACTTTTCCAGCCATATGTGGTTCTTTTACCAAAAATGTTCACCACAATGTTGGAGACACAATTATCTAAGACGTCTCCGGGTGCAATAGCATTAATTTAACAAAGAAAAGTACAAAAATGTTTGCTTTTCATTTTACTTAAGTATTAAAAGTCAAATGGTTGATGTATAAAATCTCTGTGTATGATTCACATATGGATCTATTCTCCTGCATCAGACCATTTCAAGAAGAGCGTTTTCTCTAGTTACACACACAGTGAGAGAACCCTGTCTCCACACATACTCTCACCAGAACCATGGAGTTAGACTGGTGCTTGTGCTAGTGGAGTAAACGTCTCGGAAAATGAAAATAATCTGATAAAATCCATACACAATTCTTTAAAATCCCCTTCAACCCCTGGTCACAACCTCGAGGGAACCATGGACAATCAACTGCCCGTTTCCTCACATGGTGCTGATGTGATATGTTCATGTTGGCTCTTTGAAAACTGGACTTCTGTAGCTCTCTGCTGGCAGCTGAACCTCCTGCAAATGATCCAGAATGCAGATTAAAAAATCTTCTCATACATTCAAAAACTACTCCATGTGAACTCAGTTTTATGTTAAAATATTCTCCTTTTCTTTAAAAGTGGTGGTTTAGTTGAAAAGTCAATAGAAAACAAGACTCCTCTCCCGTCCCATTTCTCACTTTATCACCAAACTCATCATGAATTCACTTATTGTTATTCTTTTATAATAATCATCCCCCACATGGTATAATCTCCCCCACATATCCCACAATACCCTTATTTTCTGGCCACCGGTGTGTTTTCAGGCGGTGTGACCCTTCGAGACCCTCTCTGCTCCTTGTGGCCTGTGTTTGGCACATCTATTGTGTTTCCTCTCTGAAGAGCATTAGGCTTTAATCTGTGATTGATGCTGTTGTGACCCTGCAGTGGTCCATCCTAAACCCTGACGCTAGAGCAGATCCCATCATTTTCCCTGAATTTGTCCTTTTCTACTATGAATTCATGGACCCCCATTGCCCTCCTACACCCTGCAAACAAGTCTCGAATCATCAGAGATGTTAGGATTTATATTTCAGTGAATATTTTGGTGCGTGACAAATTGACATTATGGATACGTATATGAAAAAAATCTCACTTCATATGTCGGAAAACATTTTGTTAATGTTCAGGGAGAGTCTGATGGCGCTTTGAGAAATCGAGGAAAATCTTTAGCCTGAGATCTTTTTTGTAGGTAATGAAGCAATGCTTCTCCACCTATAAATAGCTCACAATTCCATCTTGGAAAGATTTCTCTTTGACACCAAAGACAGAAACAGCCACCAGTAGTAACCTTCAACTTCCAACCTGCTAGTGATGGGTGCTTCATGAACGATTTTTTCACTTTGAACGAGACTTTAATGTGACTCAGAAGAACGAGTCGTCTCAAAGAGCGATTCCTTCATTTTCTACTGCACGAACATCGCAAAATCTCTGTAGGTTATGGACAGGGAACAGAATTGAATAGTTTACCTCTCTACTCCTCTAGTCCGAATCGTTCATGATTCCCATAGACGCTATGCAGTCCATTACACAGGAAACAGAATTGAGCAGTTCATCTCATGGGTCCTCGTTCCCTCTTTTGTCGCATGGCTCCCATAGACGCTATGCAGTTATATAGCAAACAAAAAGACCAGAAGACGGACCAGAAGATATTAGAGCTGATCTTCTCATTCTGTTTATCATAATTTGTGCTTAGATGCATTTTTATTATTGGAACTATAGTCAAAGTTTCGGGGAGATCTGCTTATTGAAAATTTATTTTATTAATGATCAAAGGAACTAATTGAAGTAAATAACTAAAAAAAAAGATTTGTTCATTTTGATATATATCTATAAAATCAGCTTTATTCCAATACGTAATTATTAGAATTTAGAATTATGACTATTACAGAATATCAATCAACACCTTCTGACCAATCAGGATGGAGAATTCAACATCTGAATTGCTGATGAATATATTTTAAACTACAGCATCCAACCTTAACATGATTAGTGGTCACACAGTGTCTACTTAATCCCTTTGTTTCACTGTTTCAATGCTTCACCGAACGCTTTTTCTTTCTGAGTTCAGGAACCATTTGTTCTTTGGAAAAAGAAAAGTGCGTGATGTAAAGAGGATTTGGTTTTGGTGGCCACTCTGGAGAGGAGTCTTTGAGAAGGTGATGAAAGGAAACGCATGCCACTGAGCCGTCCGCTGAGACGCTGGAGGAGAGAACTGCTATCACTCTGCTAACACAGTGGGAGAGCTGCTTAATGGAGGGAAAACAGCGGTGAGGGATGATGGAAAATGAACTGCTCTTTCTTTCTCTCGCTCTCACACTTTTTCTGGCGTGGAGACAAAAAAGAAATTACCGACACCCTGAATGTTTTTTTGGGGGTTAAAGTGAATAAAAAAAACTTTGAGTGTAGTTTGATCTAAAGTCCTTAGATATTGAAAAAACATTTTTCTCCTCAACTGATGCACTCTAAGAAAAAAGAAAGAAAATGTCGGACTTCTAGAAATCCTAGAATCCTGATTAGCAGATGGATCAACGTGACATTCACAGTTTCAAAAGAAACCCATAAGATTTCATCATTTTAAAAGAAAACGTGAGGTTTGTGAGGAGCAAAGCAAAGCAAAAAGAAAAAGAAAAGAAAAGAAAAGAAACAGAAAAAAATGAAAGGAAAAGGATTTCATTGTCATGTGACCAGTTCCTTTTATGACTCTAGTTTTTATTTTATTTAATATTTTCCCTAATACTGATTTATTTTGGAGTAAACATTTTTCCAAACCCACAGTGAAGCCCTTTAATAGTTCTACATATTTATCTTTAATATATTTAAATTAAATGTGCCTATATTTAATTTCTCCATTTGTAAGAACTTGTGTTAAATTCTAACTATTGATCATCCTGGGGAAGCAAACTGTTTCCACAGCACCTAAAGGATCACAGAGCAAACATTTGACTTTATCTACATATAGATAACCTACAAACTTCCATTAGATCCAATACTAAGGCTGAACAGACCATTACTTACACTTTATACTTCTAGATCTATACTGTTCATATAATGGTGCCATTTCTGAATATAACCTTTTGGGTCTTTAGCTGTATCTAGAATAATGGCTGAAACTCTTCTTGAACAAAATAAATGTGATTTATTTCATGCAAACTGAGACCAGGAGGTTTCAGTATACCAGGCTTGCTTGTTGATGGTTCGGAGTGATTTATTGACTGTGGATCAGCGCTGGAGTGTGTTCGACTTTTAGCACCAGTGAAGCCTGATATGCTCCAGCAATCCACAATGTGAAGAATAATAATAGTGTAAAAGTATTTGTCTTCAGATATTTAAATCTATCGGTGTTCATCTGTCTACTTTCGATTGCTTTCCAATCTCCATTTTCACTTTATTGGTTTTTATTGATTTGTATTTATTTTAACACCCCTTCCAATAAGTGTTTTACTTGGCGATCTCAAATTCATACTCATCAGTCAGTGTTTTATTTGTACGAGGTACAGGGAACTGCTAGGGTGCATAATCACTAATGGTGTTTTAGATGGCTTAAAAGAATCAATTGATATTTTAAATAAATAAAAGTATATATATA
>MU591762.1:3485478-3510425 GCA_024362625.1 Silurus asotus
TTCCCACACACACACACACACACACACACACACACACACACACACACACACACACACACACACATTGGGTTAAATAATGTGCTTGATAAACCAGTTTCTCTTAATACCACACAGCCTCAATTAGACTTAAATTATTTTTGTGTTGAAATATATACAAGCCAAACCAAGCTAAAAAAAAAATCCTATTGAAATTTCTTCGTACTTCTGTGTGTGTGTGTGTGTGTGTGTGTGTGTGTGTGTGTGTGTGTGTGTGTGTGTGTGCGTATATGCCAATAACCTGAAATGTTCTTTTGGTGTGTTTGCACTACACAAAATGTCAAGCACACACACAGCTGCAAGCATGAACTAGGGTAAAGGTTGAAAGAAGACATGAAGGGTTTTGTACTCTTATACAGTATATCTCAGAGAACTCCAAGGTGGCACACACACACACACACACACACACGCACACACACACACACACACACACATATATTCACACACTTGCATAGTATGAAACATTTTGAACAGTATAAAATGTACATGACAAAATCGTAAAACTGGAAGTGGAAACTAAGCTAATATGCAGTTCAGCAGTTTGCATCCTATGACCTTTAGCTGTCATAGCCTCATACAAATGCCGAATCGTCGCAAAGTTTATGGTTTGGTTCTGTGGTTTTCCCCTCTTTCTGTCTGCATTCAGCCTGAAGTTTCAGTCAGGTACATAAAGTTTGCTGTGTTTTCTCACTCAGCTCATCAAAACTGTGTTGTTTTACACCATCAGAAGCTGTGGAGAGAATCTCATTCCATTTGCGCAAACATTTCTGCGTGTCCTTTTTCACCATTTAAGTATTCCCGTTCTCGTGTTTCAATTCTATTCAGAATGTGAATTCTGGAAAAAAAAAAAAAAAAGAAAACATTTCCCTGCAAACAAACTACAGTTGAGCATCTTGATGTAAACCAAACAATACAATACATTAAAGATGCACATCAAGCAGCTAAAGTTATGAACCCAGTGAGATCAGATTTCGATTCGATTCAACACAATGCAATAAAACATTTACAATGCTATTTAGTTTAATATGGTACAGTCAGTTCACTTTTATGATTTTCTGTCTGTGTGTAGCAAAGATATAAATGCACTAAATGTTCTCTGACTTCTAACGCATGGCCCTTTCGCAAACACGCCTTTTGAGTGCAAAAATACCTAAATAAAAAATGCAACCTGACGTTCTTCTCCTGTTCTGTCTGCAGGAACATGCAGCTCTACCTCTGCCATGGTAATATGTATTCTATGTCAGTGGTCCCTAAACTGTTTTGCACCACAAGCCGGATTAATGTCGGACAATATTTTCACGGACCGGCCTTTAATGTGTGGTGGATAAATACAACAAAATAAAATGATACGACCGCCATGAAAACTGGTATCTTCTAAATATAATAATAAACGTGAATCCACTGTGTTGTTTTTTGTTTATTTTTCTCGCTTGGGGGTTTAAATTTAGCAGTAATGTATTATGTGTTAGCGGCCGGAGCCTCTTTAAGAAGGTAGTGGATGGAGGTAAGACATGTGACCGAGGCATCATGACATGCAACAAGAGTGAGTCATAAAAAGATTTGGTGGAGAGAATCTGGTCATTTTCCAAAATAAAACTGTTCAGAATCGGATAATAAATAAAACGGAAAAAATTTAAGTATTTTATTCTTTCTGTGCGGCCTGGTACCATTTGACCCACGGACCAATACCGGTCCGTGGCCCGGGGGTTGGGGACCAATGATCTATGTGATTCTCAGGAGATGTCTCGGTCTCCGTAGTGTTGCAATACATCATGTTCACGTAGCAACAGCGAAGAGAAATCTACATAGAAAAAATGTGTCCGAAATTTTAAAATAATAAAAGTATACAACTAATACTAACAGTTATGTATAAATAAATCTGTTTTTTTTTTTTACCGATGGAAATATGTTAAAAAAAAAAAAAACTATGCATCATAAAACAAATGTCAGCTTGCATCTAATGCACACTTTTGTAAATCGATGAATTGTTAAGATTTATGCCGATGCACCGATGCAAAACGGTGAATCTTCCATCCATACAACATACACATCACACTCGTTCATATCACAGCCTAAATATGATGAACCCTTTATTAGACAGAGGCCGATCCTGAGACCCATTTACGCTGGACACTTTTCCATTAGACACAAAATTAGACTCATCCATCCATCTTTGTTGAAGGAGACGTCCTGTGGGGAAAGTGGGCAATTGCTTCTCTTACTTTCTCTCTCTTTCTCTCTCTCTCTCACACACACACACACACACACACACACAGCCACAGATCCACTGCATTATTGATGGCTGTCGGTCAAAGCGTCTGACCGCACTCATCTCTACAGGGTGGGCTGACGGTAATCAAAACACACACGTGTCCTTGTAGCTCTTCTTTTCTTTCGCTGTCTGCACCAGCAGTGACCCATTTTGCAAGCTTTCGCACAGACAAAAGGCATAAGTGTCAACATACACATTTTTGCACCTATAAGGCAACTTAATCCCTCAAGCTCAAAGCAGCTTTGCACAAACACACTCACACACACACCCAGCACAGCTGAGGACTGCAGGTGTACTAATATCACCTATAAAGGTCATGTCCTATCCTGCCTTTTCAAACAACACACCTTCATGTGCATGTAAGCCTTTCCTCTTTATTCTATGACACCTCTTCATTTCTTTTGTTCCTGTTTTTCCACCTGCCTGGCATGGTTTCTCTCTTCACGTCTCCTTCTCAGGGTGCTTCGAGCAATCTGCCACCATGTCGAAGAAAGCTGCATGACCCGGCAAGCACATCTAACCTGTGGCCATCACAATCGTTCTCACTCAGGAATGTGAACATTTACACTGTTTGCTCTTCTTTGCTACACAGCGAATACATGCAGAGTGACACAACCAGGGGATAATTGTGTAAGTGTATAATGATTAGCTGTATTAGCTTTAATCTCACTGAGAAGTTTCTTTGAGTCTATACAAGACCAAAGTAACTTTATTTTGTATTTTTTCAAAGAAAGAAGCCTCGGCTAGCATATGGACTCGGATGAACCAAAAATGAAGTAATTACAGGATGTCGGAACGTGGGTCAAAGATTAGAGGCGATGTTCATTAAATCCCTTAACTCTGACTTAATCAGACTTTATCTAATGTAAACTACCGGTACTAGGCCTCATGGGCATTCACTAATCTGCAGGGATAATGTAGACCTCTACAGGATGTAGCAACCATGACTAGCCTGCATTAGCATGCAAAAACAGAGAATACACATCGCTGACATATAGTATTTCTTCTTTCTGTTGTTGAACTGCTACTGAATTAAATGATATAGGGTTCTGGGATGGTTCTTTGTTTATCAAAATATATTTTCCTATAGCTAGGAGTAACTAGGTACCATTAACAATTTTCTAAGACGATTCATTTCTTTTACTTTAAGCTATTGGGTTTCATTGGGAAATCTCCTTTAGTTTTAAAATCAAACGTGTAAAATGGTCCAGATAGATTTCCAGTTTCAAGGTCTTCTGTTTTAGTCAATTTGGGAATATAGACAACTGTGTGTGTGTGTGTATATGCGTTTGGTTGTGCAGACAATGTGAGGACCATCAAGATCCAGTCATTATTTTGAAACAAACTAAAATAACCAGCATCTGTGACTTGGTGGCCATCCATGTCATAAGTAGAAAAAAAAAAGTGAAGGGGGACAAGCATTTGAAGAATTTAATTGGAGCCCTACCATGCCAATAAATCTAAAATAAAAAACCTTTATGAAGCAATTCGATTACATAACCATGAAAGTACTAAGAGGCCATGCATTATAATACAGTAATCCTTGTTTATCGCTGCGTTTACATTCCAAAACCGCCACAGAAAAAAACGTGATAAACGGACGCCACCCAAAAATGCTATTTTATGTATACAGTACTGTACTGTATTAACATTTTACTTTATTTCATAATTGATAATTGTATTTTTATTAATAAATTTCATTATTTCAACATAAAACTCTATTAAAACACTTCACTATAAGTTTTTTGGTCTATCGTGCCATCCGCGAGAGAGCAGGAAAAGTAGCCAAACTAATTGGTTACAATTCTGTGATAAACCACATTAAAGCGGGGGACTACTGTATTTTTTCTTTCTTGTTTTTCCATTATCAAGACTTAATGTTTGTTATGTGAAGATCATTGGAAAATTGTTTAGTTATGATCAATGTTTAATTTTTCTGTGTATTCAGCATAAGAACATGTTCTAAATCCAGCGTCATCGCAGCATCACGGACGATGTCGAGACCACAAGAAACTCGAGCCGTGATCATGAGAGAACAGCTTTTGTTATGGCGAGAAAATTATGTAGTGATCACGATAAAGCAAAAAAGAAGAAAATATTATAATACATGGCCCCTTGTGACTTCTGTACATAACTAGCTTTTTTTGCGATATAAAAAAAAAAAATTATTTTACCAAGCAATCATATAAATAAAAGTACAAACATTTCTCTATTTATCCCAGATGGAAATTTACGAATTTGAAGTGATTTATCTATCTAACATTAAAACCATTTATTCTGAATCTCTTTTCCTGTTTAACATTGGCTAGTAAGATTGGCGAATCTTGGTGTAGCTATACACTACATTTCCAAAACACTGTTCCAAACAATTTGCTGACAGATCTGGGAACACCATGCGATTTCTCACAACCCCTTTTTTTTGTAAGCACATTTGTGTTTTGTACTGAACACAACTTCATGGTTTGGCACCCCATTCAATATGGCTTGGGGTGAAAATCCAAAATTAAAAAAACTGGATAGTCATTTAGTTACACCAGGAGCTTGGCATCCCTCCTCAAATTGTGTACGTCAACATTCAGACAACTTCCAGCCTTAGAAAACTGAACAACGATGGTATTGAGGCATTCATCTGGACTTTATAGACAGGGACCACCTACCACTCTTTTTTAATGGAAAGAAAGCCCCATGTTGCTGTGCATTAACGAGCTTGAAAGGGCGCCCGTACTCTAAATTATTGATCGCTTCTTCTGGCCCGGCAGGCATGGTTTCTTCAATTGTGCCTGAAATGTTTGGATCTTCTTCATTACTTGGCCGTTTAAAGCTTATCAGATCAAACATGGTGCACAGCAGGCAGCACAAATTGTTCTACCGAGCAGGAGAATGCTGGCATGCATGGGAGCATTGCGTGTAAGGAAAGCCAGGTGTCTGATTCATCAAAATTACCCCAAACAACAACTCCAGAGCAGTGGTAATGACAGCAAACCACAAAAGCTGCAATTACCAAATACCATTCTGTAACCAATGCACAATCATACCCATCAGACTTATTTCCCGGATTCAAGCAAAAGGTGTCAACCAGTACCAGTTACCAGTTAACAGCTTCATGAGCTTTAACAATAAACACCACACAAACTCATCAGCAAGTTTGGATGGAGGCCAGATGTGTTTAAAACTGCAAGGTAGGTTTCAGAGACCACATCCTTTGGCAGCACTGTTGCTGTGTTTGTCAGCAAAGCCACTTGTGGTGTGAAATTATCCAGCTCCAGACATGCTAGTGTTGATAGTAATCTTGATGAAAGGCAAACAATTGTGGCTTGGGCTCTCCTGGGGAGACGGGAGGTTGCAACTTGTCTGGCGAGGATTCATGTAGGGGCCAAATAGACCTTCTTAAGTGCAAGATTTTGGCCCTTACTGGTATTTTTTGATTAAAAAGGTGAGAGGAAATTTGTTTTCATGATCTGGGATGTTCCCTTTTGAGTGCACACTTTGCCAATAGTGGAAAGAAGGTGTGATCAAAATAACAGCCCTGGTTTATTAAAGGAAATCATAATTTGCTCTAATGAGCAAGGGCAGGGACAATGAGCATTAAAAGGATCTCTGTTGAGCCTCTTTGATTTCCCCAATTCTCCTTGTTTACAGTAGACCATATGTCCCCTGCCTGGTTGGAATTCTCCAGGGTGGTATGAACTCGCTCTGCCTTTCCTGATGGAGCAGAGAGTAACCAAGCTGTAATCTCTTCCCTGACTTCTTCCAACACAGTAACAGCGAATCTGGGTAGCACCTCTCCCACAGGCATCCCCCTCCCCCCGAGTCAGCTATGTTTTCAGCTTATGTCAGCTGCATCAAGTGTCAATGAGTACTGTGGGTGAAAAATAAAAAAATCTCCAGTTACCCTGTAAATAGACAAGCACTGACATTTATTTGTATTTCACAATAATGAACTTGCTTTGTGGACTTTGAACTACGTACATGCACCGCTGATTCCGGACACGAAGTTGCCTACTGATAAAATCTGACTAGTTTTTATAAATTGAAAAAACAGACACAGATAACAGCATAGGGTTTTTCTCAGTTGCTTTGGAGCCTTTCTCAGATCAGAAATGAAATTCTCAAAACTACTTGTTCAACCTCCACATCATGAAGTCACTTGTGCACACCATAAAAGCATTTCTTGTAGCTTTGAACAAATTGCAAATCTTTGGTACATTCGTTTAATAGATTGTGTATAAGTGTCTGCTGTTTTCTACATTATCAATTGTTTATGTTCACGGAGGTCAAAATATATCATACTGGAACCAAGGCGAGTGAACGGCATCAGACAAGAAATGATCAACTAGTTGTCTAAAACAGGCCAAAGGTGAATCTCGTGAACTTTCATTTGGAGACAGAGCGAAACACAGAATTACAATTTGAAAGTTTATATCAAGAAGCACTGAGGCCGTACGCCGTCATACTGACAACATGACGAAACGTTGAGTTGGATAATGACAAAAGGACTTGTTATTCTAATGGCAATGAGATGTTTATTGACACAAATACTTATTAAATATACTTGAGAGATGAAATAAGGATTTTGAGAAAAGTAAAGGCTTTTTTAACGGCAATAAATCAATTGTGTTGTTCTGTTTGTACAACTTGTTTAGAGAAAGGCACTTACTGGTTTGCAAATATTAAGAAGGATTCAAGAAATGCTCCGAAGCAACTAAAATAATCTGTAATATGGTATAGGTGAAATAATGCTTCTTGGCTGGAGTGAGTTCAGTTACTATATATTACATTGCTTCATAAACAGAAGCACTTTGAAGCGAACAACTTGCTCACAGCATTAATCTTTTATGGTGTGTTAAGATTGGTTTCTAAGTGCGGCTCTGAGCTTATACTCACCAACATGAGTGAGGAAGCCAAACTTAATAAAAGATGCTGGGCTGAAAAATAGACTTGTAGGAATTCAGGGCAGTTAAGAGCCTACAAACTTTACCCACTGTGCCACAGTGCAAAATTGGCACACAGTTAATGACTTCCCATAACAAGCCATTTTAATTTCTTGACAAGAACATATTCAGTAAGTATATTTTTATTTAATGTAATGCCATTAAGGTGCCCAGAATTCTCAATGTCAAATCACGAAAGTCAGAAAATGCTTTTGCCACTGCAAACCTAATTTTTACATTTTTAACTGCTTGATTGTTGAACAAAACATACACTGATGCAAGTGATACATGTGCTCATATTATAAATGTCAAAACACATCAGAACATTTCGTATTTGGGTATTTGTAGGCAATTGGCTAGACGAAAATCTTGCCAATTAATCCTGACAAGGCTGCAAGTAAGTAAGAGGCCACGCTCTTGGAAGCTTGCCAAGTGTGTGCTTCAAGCAATGTAGGAGAAAATCATAGCTGCATGTGTAAAAGCTATTTATGTTTATCTCATGAGGATCCGTGAAAGGTATCATGAATCTTGAAGGATATTTGCAAGCCAGGAATCTTTTTGCCTTTTCGCATACCACAACTAAGTTCTAGAAAATTTAAATTGATACAATCAAGAGTGGTATTAAGAAAACCACAAATGCTAGATATCAGGAAAACATTTCTATTTCTATTGACAGCAGTTGCCTGCTTTTGGGGCCAATGTGTGATCATGTTTAAAAAGAATGGATATACTGGTACTTACGATGGTTTGGCTTCGATCTTTTGGTTATGACAGCGATACGACAATATTGTAAAATGAAAAAAAATATTTTGATGCAGCAGGCAAATGTAGCAGCATATATGCAGTACGATACAATGAAGCGCCTTTCTATCACCAGTGGTCAATAGTGTTCAGTCATCCCAATTTTAGATATCTTCTTATTGTCAGCATTGCCAGACGTTGAAACTGACTGCACTGACCAATAGTTACTTGCTTCTCACTGCTCTTGTCGTCTGGTTCCACCCTCCACTCACGAACCGGCGCTCGTCCAAGCACCCGCTAGCGCAAACATACATAATGTAAAGTCTACTCATTACGGCACTGCGAATTGCTCGATATTGATAAATTAATAAATCAATTGTAATCTTTCTTTGTTATTTACAAATTCATAGAGAGTGAGATGCTTTTTATGATTGCCCAAATAGAAATAGAATAAACAAAAAATATATATACAAAGTATGAAAGAATAAAAGTATGAATGAAGTGTAAGTTAAAAAAGTATATATATATATATTAAATGAAGTATTTCCTGCTATTTGGGGTTCTTTTCCAAACTGTTACCACAAATCTGGAGGCACTCATTTGTACAGGACGTCTTTAGATGCGCTATAATAACATTTTGCATTTACTTGAACTTCCAAAACTGTTCCAGCATGGTGATGCCCCTGTGCACAAAGTGAGCTCCTTGAAGATCTGGTTTACATGCTTTGGAGAGAAAGATCTTGTTAGGCCTGCTATAGAGCTCTGAACACCTTTCGGATGAATGTGAACGCTGACTGCACCCCTGGTCTCCTTACCTACATCAGTACCTGCCTTTCATAACACTCTTGTGGCAGATGAACACAAATATTCATAAACAAAATCCAAAATCTAGTGGAACATCTTCCCAGAAGATTGGAGGGAATTAAGAGAGCAAATAGGGACTTAATGTGGTATGCATTGCTCAAAAATTACATACCATCCTTATTACCAGGTGACCCAATACTTTTCACAATACTTTTCACAGAGAAACCTCTATACAGACTGTAATCCAAAGTCCATGATTGAAACAGAAGACCAGAAGCTGCAAGCTTGCAATGATACAAGCTGGGCCACCATGCTGCCCCAAAATGTAAAACAAACGTGTTGTCCATACTAGAACATAAAATCTCATAGAACCACTGTATACCATCCTGACCATCACACTCATGCAGTATACTTGATACACACATTGAGGAAGAAAAATACACATGGAAGTAAAAGTTACAGTATGTGCCTACAGTGCAACATTGGACTGACCCAAATAGATTTGTGTGGAGCTACAGTGCATTCAGGAGATGCTGCGTCAACCCAGGTGCATACCAAGTATCCTGGGAGAGCACACGTCCCGAAAAAGAACAACCCGTACCCTGTTTGGGAGCGGCACTGCTGAGAGGAGCAGTAAATAAAGTCACCAGGTAGGTCGATCTAAAGTTGTGTTTAGACAGGGACCTTTTAGAATGTTGGTGGGCTGCAGGAGTACAGTAGCTGTATACAGACATCACAGATTTATTAACCTAGTATACAGTATAACTACTGTATATACACAGCTAATAACTAGATGTCGTACTCTGTATGAATGTGTATGTGACAAATAAAATTCGAATTTTATTTGAATTTTATCTGGTATAATAATGATAAGGATTACATTGACATTTACATGTATTAGTGTAGTGGTTCCCAACCCCCGGGCCACAGACCAGCACCGGTCCGTGGGTCAATTAGTACCGGGCTGCACAGAAAGAATACATACCACATTATTTCTGTTTTATTTATTAACTGATATAAACAATGTTTTATTTTGGAAAATAAACACATCAGTTTTTCCACGACATCTGTCTATGACTCACTCTTGATGCATGTCATGATACCTCTGTCGCATGTCTTACCTTCATCCGCTACCTTCTTAAAGGGGCTGCCACGGCCGGTAACACACAATACATTACGGCAAAACTGAAACCTCCAAGCGACAACACAGTGGAATCACGTTTATTATTATATTTAGAAAATACCAGTTTTTATGGTGGTTGTATCATTTTATTTTGTTGTATTTATCCGCCACACCTTAAAGGCCGGTCCGTGAAAATATTGTCTGACATTAAACTTGTCCATGGCGCAAAAAAGGTTGGGGGACCTCTGTATTAGTGGGCACACTACATGTATTAGGACTAGTGGGGATCACCAGATCATTGTATCACATTTACTTTGGTGGTAAGATTAGCTGTGTTAGCTAGAAATGTAACATTACGCTGCAAATGTAACGTTTAACCAGCGCCGGCGCTAACTATAGGCAGAGCAGGCATTTGCCGAGGGTCTGAACAGCGGGGGGCTTCATAACTCTAACAAACCTATACACTAGTTCACCAATCAAGAGGCAGCGTAAGACAAGGCTCTTTATCAATTCGATATAAATAACTGTTACTCACCTGAAGTGGAACCAGTTAATATCTAATATCTAACATAATATTTAATGCGAGGTCCCACCATCTGAATGAATTTCGGTGGCACGCAAAGAAACCACAGCTTGTGATGCAGCTATGTGAGCTGTCAACATGTATTTTTGATTATAAAGTATTAAAATAAAAGAAGCCTTATTCTGCCAATTTTGTGTTAATATCATGAACAGCATTTCATGCTTCTCTTTCTATCCCCATCCCGAGACACCCTGAAATTTGGCCAGCTCCAGTCACGTCCCACCATCTTGATGATTACGGACCTTTGAAGAAGTAGATGCCGAACTCGCAAACATCCCGAACCATCTAGAGACGTACCAGTGCCATTTGGATCCCGCTACATGTGTGGAGTTTGACATTGGACCTCCTGGACTGTTTAAAGGCTCTGGCATGGAGAAGCTGATGCTGGATCTGTGATGATTACAAATGCTTAGCTTATAAAACTAGGAGCTACTAACCATAAAGACTGTATAAGACTGCAGAAAGAACATTACTTATAATCTTATACTCCAGAGCTCATGTTAGTTCTCACTCTCCAGTGTTCTGTATTGTTGAAAGATTTATGATTAAACTCTTGATGTCACCCAAATGAGGATGGGTTTCCCTTTTGAGTCTGGTTCCTCTCAAGGTTTCTTTCTCATAACATCTAAGGGAGTTTTTTCTTGCCACAGTCACCATGGCTGCTCATCAGGGACAAATTCACACCATTTACCTTAACTGTTGATTTCTGTAAAGCTGCTTTGAGACAATGTCTGTTGTGAAAAACGCTATACAAATAAACCTGACTTGAAACCTGACTTGTCTCAGCGCCATTTAAAGATTGATTATTATTTGCAGCCGGTTTATTGAGTTCAAAACAGCACGAGCACCGTAACAACTTAAAAAAAAATATTAATAGTATAGTATAGTAAGTAAAGTCAGTGGGTCTATGTGAGTTATTTATAATAGAATTATAATCTTAAACCTACTAAAGTTAGCATTTTAAAGAAATGAGAAGCATTTTTTATTCTTATGAGCATTTTTTATTCTCATGTCATTGTTTTGACTTTGTTAAGTCAAAACAATGACATGAGAATAAAAAATGCTCAACCTTGACTAGCTTTTGAAGTTTTTGGTTATTAATCTATACAATCGATTCTATAATTGTGACTCTACATTGTTAGCTTTGTTCAAACAAACAGTGTACACCACAGTACTACTGACAATTTCTTGTTAAAAATTGGTAGATGCTCAATAGAAGCTAATAGATACCTGTAAATGCATGTCACATATACTTTACAGCGCATTGAAATTCTTTCTCTGCATATCCCAGCATATAAGAAAGTTGGGGACATAGCATAGAGTCAGCCATGATACAGTGTCTCTTTAGCAGAGAAGGGCCTTGCTCAAGGGCCCAAAAGTGGCAGCTGGGCAGTGCTGAAGCTTGAAACCACCGATTTTCTAGTTATTTATCCAGAGTGTTAACTACTGAGCTACCACTAATGTGAATATGTAACATACTTACACCGATCAGGCGTAACATTGATATTATAACACTATAACACTGATTATCTCTTCATCATGACACCTGTTAGTGGGTGGGATATATTTATTAGGCAGCAAGCAAACATTAAGTTGATGTGCTAAAAGGAAAAATGGGCAAGTGCAAGGATTTGAATGAGTTTGACGAGGGTCAAATAGTGACGTCTAGACGACTGGGTCAGACCATCTCCGAAACCGCAGCTCTTGTGAGATGTTCCCAGTCTGTAGGTCAGTATCTATTAAAAGTCCTCCAAGGAAGGAACAGCGGTGAACCGGCGACAGGGTCCCGGGAAGCCGAGGCTCACTGATGCCCGTTTGGGCCGATCTAACAGACGAGCTCCTTTAGCTCAAACTGCTGAAGAAGTTAATGCTGCTGATCCTCGACAGATCAGGACTGTTTTGGCAGCAAAAAGGGGACCAACACAATATCAGGCAGGTGGTCATAATGTTATGCCTGATAGATGTGTGTAGTGTTTATATAGTGAAGCTTTATGTCATTAAAATGTTTATAGAAGTGTTAATGGCGTGTAAAAGGTAATTCTTTGCCACAAGCGAGTCCTCAATATTTTCAGATACATCACAAGCTTCTGTTATGTTTCTGTGTATAATACATTTGAATAAAAGAATAGCTGAAGAAAGAAAGAAAGACTGTTTATAGCTGCTAAGTTTCAAATGCCTTATGATGATAGATAGATAGATAGATAGATAGATAGATAGATAGATAGATAGATAGATAGATAGATAGATAGATAGATAGATTGTTGCATTTGTGAAATACAATGAGCTGTGTCTTGGACATGTCCTAAAAGTATGTAACTGCTCACTTAATATATTATTTATATAAAATCCCAGGATACAATAAGGCTGCATTTTATTTCCCCACATTTTCCCAATTTAAACACTAGAACAAAATCCAGCTGGGATGTAAATTTGTGAAAACCGAGAATAGTCAAGGGAGTGGTAGAATTCCTGATGTCCCCATACTATAGACATGACCCAAGGAATTGTCTGGAAGTAATCACAAGTATCGAGTGCATGCAGCGGAGTTAGGACAGGACAAGGCACATTTGGTAAAATATATATTTTATTTATTTCTTCATACAAAGAAATATGAATGTTCAGTATTTTATTGTCTAGAAATATCTGCTCCATTTTGCTCATTCACGGTGTAAAATTATTTCAGATAGATACCACAAAATATTGATTTACATGTCTTTATGTTGTACATACAGACCGGCTAGCCTATTTATTATACGTGGGGTAAGACAAACATCACTTTCTGAATATAAGGTTGAATAAAACTCAACCATAAAACAGATCCGACCTTGAGCAGAGGTTTTCACAATTCTCCCGAGCAAATGGAAAAAAAAAACTGAGGGCTACTCAAGTAAATCTGTCAACTCGAGAGGAGATCTTGCAAATCATTCTTAGTACTGTTTGAGGTCTTTGTGGAAGAGATGTTTCTGCAAATAAAGAATTGTTGAGGTAGCAGAAACTTCCATTCTCAACCGCTGTACAAATGACCCACTGTTCAGTCTGAATGCTGAAAGAAATTAACTTCTGTGTTCCCTTTATGGTGATGGACAGAGTTTGCGAGTTTGGTTTGTGTATTTGCAAAATAGAAGAAAATGGAAGGTGGTATTTTTAAAATTTGCGCAGTCTATTTCCTGGACGTTTCCGAAATCAGCATGTGGTAGACGATCGTGGTTACGTCCTCACAGCTGATTCATATTATAATCCCCCTCCTGAATAGAAGGATGTGGGCTTTAGCATCATACAGAACTAGTTAGAGGCACAAAATCATCAAAAGCTAAAATCAATGAGCCGTTCCTGATCTCATTGGCTTTCCACATCCATCCTTTGCTATATATATATATATATATATATATATATATATATATGCAAGTGTTTTCCTCTGTACTGGATTTTCACAATGTTTTAGTGATTCGGCTTCGGTACATTCACAAATCGACCCTGTTTCAAATTGTCCCAAAACAATTATTTAAAAACTAAATTTCCGCTGCATATCTGCTGATAGGGAAAGGCTCATTTGTTCACTTCCACTTCAAAATCTAACATGGTTGAGACCTTGAAACTCAAGCAAACTCCTGCTACACTACATGCCTTTTGCATAATGTTTTGCATTTCAGAATTAGACACAACATAGGGAAGTTTTTCCCGAATGACTTTTCATTAAACTAAGGAGTAGCAGATAAATCAGGGCTGTGCTGAGGTCTTTCTCTCATCTCGGAGGTTATATGATATATAACAGATGGCGAGGCTAGACAGTTTCTCCCTCTTGCATAAAAAAGAATTCAAGTAGAAAGAGAAAAACGAGGTCTAAACAAGGCAACACAAACGACTTAAACAAACAAATCGAGGCGCTATATCGTGGTTTCGGACTCACGAGCGAATTTGGCAACAGGAAATTGATTTCGATCAAACCTGATGAGATTTAGATGCTTAATTGGTCCAATCCACTTCATCATTGTGAAACCATAATATCTTCTGACTGCACTTTATATAACATCACACCGTCTGCATGATGACAGCACCTTTGGCACAGACCCAATCGCATTCCCCTTATTATACCAAGATGCAACGAGACCTGAGAGATCTAATCAGGTTCATGTGTTATGTAATTAGCATAATGACATGTTGCCTCTGTGTAGTCCAACACACAATTGCCCCATTGATAAAATGCCCATTCTAGTGTGCATTGCCTGGAAAAAAAAGAAATTCTGAGGGAAACTCTATGCATGAATCAAGGACACTGTGAGTAGTAATTAGGCCTATTGATCCAACCATTATTTGGGGGAAGGGGATGGTAGGAATGTTGGGAGGCAGGGGTGGAAATGTGAGCCAGATGCACTGAACAAATATGGTTAGGCAGCTTAGTGAATTAATTGCTTCAAAATTAAAAAATAAATTATTATAAAATAGATTTCTGTACATTTACACATATATATATATATAGATAACAATTGTCACATTTGCCATCGCAAACACAAATATATTTTTTTGTTCACTTTCAATCCCAACCAAAGTTGTGTCCAGTCATCTGGTAGAACTTCATATTAAAGGGCCGGTAGAAGTCCCGTAACCTCTGCACCACCTCAGGGTCAATATTGGGGTGTGTTCGGCCTTTGGTTTTGCCCAGGCAGTGAGGCTTGCTGCTTCCTTCAGCCTTCTTCAGGCATGGAAAGCCCTTGGTCTGGTTGAAATAGAAGTGTTTGTCTGTGATGATCCTCTTTAGGCCCAGAAAATCCTGCACACGGCCGAGCTCTCCGGCTGGGTCACTGATCAACCGCTCGCCGCTTACAAACAGGATCTGACGCATGGGGAAATACTGGAGCCAGTTGTCCAGGTGCTTGGCGTAGATGCCAATCTGGATGGCGCTCCATGAGGTGTCGATTAGGCCTGTAGTCCTGTTTTTAAAAGTCAGGCTCTCAAATGAGGGAATGTCTGGCTTTTTGGACAGTGTCTGTGTGTAGTCTGAGATGGCCCGGGTGACCGGATCCCTCACCACCACGATGAGTTTGGTGGAACGTGACATTGAGTAGATTCGAGCTGGAGCTTCACGAGTCACAAAGTAGCTGGGCGTCTTCTCCATGGTGATCTGACCCTCCAGGGTCTTGGGCATCAGGTCTCTGATGGCAGAAGAGAAAAACGGTTAAGAAAAACGCAGTCAATAAGAGAAATTGTATTGCCTCATTGATAGTCACCATGCATAATCAAAGTTCTGCTTTGAAAGCAATTAGCATTGTTTGATCAAAGGTCCACTAATGAAATCTAATAAGATCATTGTTTTGCATTTCTTGGAACTACTGCCAAAAGTGTCTGGTGAAGATAGGTCATCTATATAAATGTTCTGCAAATGTTGCAATGGCAATTAAAAAGAAATGTATTAATTGTGACTAAAGGATTTTTGAAGAAAGTCAGCACTTAACGAGGTCCATCTGCATACTCCAGCTTGTGGTCTCGTGTGGTCAGGGGGGTTTAAATCTAGCTCGGTTTTTTTTGCACTATTAGCCACTTAAGACCATAAAACTCTTTTCAATACTTCGCCAAGTTCTTCGAGCAACATTTCATAATCATTTACATTACAGATGAAAGCCGATCTGGTTTGTTTAAGCAACAAAATCCGTTGCTTGGAGTGGTGAAGCGGGAGAACAGGATATGTTACATGAGTACGTATAATCAAGGCGCATTTGAGAACAAGTTTTTTTGAGTGAAATGGCAACACAGACCGAATGCCAAGCAGAGTCAGGTTGCCAATTTAGGTCAAGTAGGGAAGAGTGGATCATAGTGCAGAGATAAGCGTGAGCTCTGACAGATAGTTATGGGTGGAGGTGGATATGCCGTTTCACCCACTGTGTATCTCTGCATTGAGAGACTCGGTAATGCTGATGAATAAAATTAAATATGCATGCTCTACAGGAAAACAAAGTTTCAGTTTAATACATATAATTATGCAACAAGGAGGGGGGTTCCCCATTGGAAAAGCTGTTAGGCAGAATTTTTGAACATTGAGTAACTGATATAGAAGATGCATTATGAATACGATGTATTGAGGTCAATATTACCCACCAAGAACAATCAGTTAGTAGTTTTGTCTAAGTAGGTTTGGTAAACAAAAAAGTATCAAATTCTCTTTGAGTGTGTTTGGGATACGCAGTCCAAACAGGCATTAACACAACCAAAATGAGCCCCCCTTAGAGTACAGGAGCACACACTAGTAAGACTTATTTGGGTTTATTGTCTCAGCGTTCTTAGTGCCAGCAAAGTTACAGCCTCATTGTGAAAAAGGCCTATCAGTATCACGAGTAATCTTGGTTTGAGGGTTTACACCCTGTAAAAGCAACATTACACACCATTACTAGAGGAACCACAAACAATACACAAGTGGTATTTGCCTTCTCCACTTCAGTAAATGGCAATACTGTTTATGTCTTGCAGCATTCGAATTGTAAAAAGCTGGCTATTTGGGCAAATTTTTTAAGAACAATTCTGACTAACCATAAAGGATATAGAAAAGTCTGGAGTTTTGAATGCTACCCTTTGGGATAAGAAGTTTGCTTAAATAGATTAGCAGTACTAGAGATCCTCAGTAAAAAAGAGATGGAAAAACAAAAGCAATACAAATCACAAGGTGTCAATCCAGAAATGGAAAGCAGCCAAGGGCAGAGGGAGGTGAACTAATGATGCGAGGCATTTAATAGGAAGCTGTTGGCAGACTGGTGTATCGAGCCTCTTTAAAATAGTCAGCCACTGATCCAATTATGATAATGTCGGGGTGATTTCTGCTGCCTCACAAGAGAAGGATGGAAGAGAAGATAGGCTAATCAGCATAAATATTCTGAGTAAATAGATGAGCCTAACACTTACTTATTCATCAACATCAAGTGAGGTAGTAACTTAATAATTAAGGCAATGGACATGGATGCTTAATGGTTAAAGCGTTGGACTTTGAATCCAAATGTCATTGAAATCCCAGACACACCAAGTTGCCACTCCTGGGCCCTTGAGCAGGGCCCTTAACCCCATAGTTGCTCAGTTGAACGAATTAGATAAACGTAAGTTGTTTTGGATAAGGAGGTCTGCCAAATGCTGTAAATGTACTGTAAGTGAAACCTCGTGCACCAACTCATCTTATAATGGGTTAAGACTACTGTTCCAAAACGTCCACGACAACTCAAAAGAGCAACAAGCTTTTATTGGTTTACACAACCCCTTACTGAGCGTGCAGGAAATATAAACTTTATGTATGACTAGTGTAGGCTCGTAAGCTTGTGGTTAGAGAGTGAGTCAACTATTAATTCCTAATTATCAGAAGAAAACGGAAACTTTTGTGTGTTTGTGTGTGGGTTTTGTAATTAATCCCGAATTTGGCAGTTTCACTGCCAACTAAACCCCCCACAAACTCATTCACGCTAATGTGTGTACTCAGCCCTAGGGATAAAAATCCACAAAAAGTGATATGTTGTCTCTATCAAATAACCTTCAATTTAACCAAATTTTACCCGAGCCAATATCATCAACATCTTAGAGTGCTAAAAGTACAATTCTGGTCTGATAGCTAAAGACATAGTGAAGAGTATTGAGGGCAGATTAAAGGTTAGAAATCCACACAAGGAAAAAAAAAGGTGAATGAGTAGGACCCTGACAAGCCTCCACCCATCCTCTTATGCCTTTTCTGCTTCTCTGAGCGATTGGAGATGGAGGGAATAGAGAGAGAATGTTGAGGAGGACAAGTGGCAGAGCTCTTGGACGAACAATGCCTATTCTCGCCTGTTTTGATTTATTAGGTAGTTCTTTTTAGACATTCTGTCAGCAAACAGGCAACTCTCTGACACTGGCGCCCTCTTCTTTCCCCCCTTCTTTACTTTGAAACAGAGCATTGTGTTTGGGTGATCTAAGAGAATCGGGTCAGAGCAGAAAGGGGGAAGGGGAACTCAGAGGCCTGAGTGGGGCACTTCTCACTCACTTTGGGGGAAGAGAAAGAGAGAGGAATTGGAGAGCCCTTGAGTGGAGTACGCAAGCAGATCGAGTGCCTCTGGGGGAATGGCCTCAGCACAGGTTGCCAAAAGAAATGGTTAAGATATTGGACTGATCAATTATTTACCACAAGATTAGAAAGGGGATAGCTGTGCTCAGAAAGGGATTCTTCTGATAAAAAAAAAACTGTCAAGTAATATGACCACGTCCTAACCTTGCGTTGTTGGGAGGAACCCCCTCTAACCCTCCCACCCTGATTTAAGACTTTGATAAGCATTTAATCCTTTTCATTTAAAGTAATATTTATTTTCTGTGCATTACTTACTTCTGGCCAGAAAAATGGACAAGATCTTTTTAACCTGTCGGTCACTTCCAGGTTCCTCAACATCTTCGAATAACAAACCTGTCTGACCCTATCTTCTAAAAAGTTTGGACAAAACTTAGCTTTGGCCAGCTTCACACGGACTGTATGTGCTTGTTCTCATAACACAGCTTGCTCTTTTCAGTAGCAAGGTCAACTGCCTCAACTGCGCAGCGGAAGACGCGAGATGCCAGAAAGAAAGAACGCAGATATCTCTGCCTGCCTTGTTCTTGTTACTTCAAATGCAGCAATAAAACACACTACTGAGGCCCTGCTCTCGAAATCAATAGAGATAAAGCCAAGAAAAGAGAATGGGAGGCAAAATGACAAGAGCCATTATGTGCTGCATTTCTGCTCCTGTTTTTCCATTTCCATGTCCTGATGTGCTGATAAGACAGTTTGGCTTTCATAAAACCATAACAGGTATTTTTTATTATGCCTGGAACAGTTCATACACAGCTTTCATGAGACAAGAAACACTGATATTATACCTTGCTACTCTAAATTAGGGTTGGAACAAATAAGCATTGCCAGTATCGGTGTTTGTATGACAGTTGTGAAATTTAGAAAGACCTACAGGTCTGGTTGCTGTACACACACAAGTTATTGTATAACTCAGCCAACTCATCAAATAAACATAAATTCGGCCCTGCAAGAGCGTGTCTATCAACTGGAATACCAAAGCAGACAAAGTCCAGAACCCTGGAGCACTTACATACTCTCGAATTGCACTCAAACAGTCAACACTGCTCTGTGTGAGCAAACCGACATGGTGTGTGACAGATACTCTCAAACCCAGATACGGCTCTCGGCAGTTCCCACACAGACTCTGGCCCCACTCCAGTATATGGGCTATTGATTACAGTGCCCTAACCCCTACCTAGTGGGGCCACAGAGATCTAAGCATTTAATTGACACGTTATGGCATCCCTTTTTGGACGTTCTTACTCACTCGATAGCTTCTTAATGAATGATTGATCTGATAGTGAAAGAATTAAATTTCTAGTTTGTTAAGATAGAAAAATATAGCGATAAAACCCTTAAAAATAAGAAGCTCCATTACTAGTGAACCTTTATTACAATGAAAGCCATAGAATGGAATTACGTGTTCCACTTCCGTCAAAGCTTGGTGCTGAGGTGGCCAACATTAAGGATCCTGCCTGTGGCATCTATTGATCCCACTTGGTATATAACAGCAATTCACGGAATTGAATAGGCAAAATGTTCTTATGCAGTTAATAAAGTCGAGTAAAATCACAAAAAATTGCCACCACGTCAGCCTCATTTGTTGTTCGTCTTAAAAAGTCGGCTGTACCGCGTCACCAGGGTTGACGATCTCACAGTCAACCTAAACCCAGCTGATAATTTAATGGGATAAAGTCAAGCTTTTCAGCACAGCACAGGTCACAGTCAATAAACAGGACTTTGTGTCAGCGAATACTTTTGACTGCTGGTATCATCTGTGCTTATTCGATTTCTATTCTGTTTCACATTGCATCTGGAAAGTATTCATTCCACATTTTGTTATTTTACAGCCTTATTCCAAAATGGATTACATTTATTAATTTCTTTAAAATTCAAAAAAGTCTGGTGCCTCTAAAGGTTTCTTCCTCGTGCCATATCAGTTTTTCTTCACCAATTTTAAGGGATGAACATACCATTCTTTTATTACCGCTTTCTCAATGTAAAGCTGCTTTGAGACAATTTTAAAATTGCTATACAAACAAAAAAATAATTGAATTGTCCCAAAGCAGCTTCACAGAGTTTAAGAGGTTATACATTTGGTGCCTATAAGATTGTCCTTATAAGTTTACCCCTAAAAAGCAGGCCTGGGGCAACTGCGGCGAGGAAAAACTCCCTGAAGAAACTTTGAGAGGAACCAGACTCAAAATGGAATCCATCCTCATCTGGGTGGCACCGAATTTGTTGTCATTAGATTTGTCCATCATTGTTGAGTTGTACTGTTCAGTGATAGGCGCTTGAATGCAGAACTGTTTGTGCACACTGCGGTCCTCGGCCAGACTGTTGAGATTAATATGTCATTTACAATCAGTTCGTTATGAATATAATGTAAACATGCGAAGGACTGTTTGCTTTTACTGATCCACTTCTGGAATTCCTTTCTTTCTTATGTCATCTCAAGGGATTTTTCATTGTAACTCTTACATCCAGCTTGAATAAGTACCTACATCCTTTCCGTAAAGCATTACACAAATAAAATGGTTATAACTCTTAAAAGGTGTAACAAGTGAGAAGTATATAGACTATGTAGAAAACTTCTACAGGACTGATGAAGGTGTCAGGAATTCATCCACTTTAAATCTCTTGACACTTCATTTCCTGAGTGAGGCAAACCTCTCCTCTTCACCTGCAATGCCACAGCCATACTGCTCTAGAGGGCACATTGGGTGTGTTTGTGTGTATGTGTCCTTCTCTTCTCTCCTTGGCTCTCTGTCTCCTGCTTTCTCTCTTTCACCCATCCTTGGCATGTAACCCTTCCCCTGGCGTACGCTAACGAGACGTAATAGGTTACCATTTCTCAGATGTGCGTCTGAACTCGGGTCGTCTCGGGTGCAACTGTGGCTGAGTCGTGTTTCTGTCTCCAGAGTTCACTCTGCGAGCACGTCACCCTATCTGTATCAGCCACACTCCGAGAGCCTCTTTAGGAGCGAGTCTGCTCGGAGGGATGAATAATGGAGGAACATGGAAAAATCAGAGAGGCTGGCCTGGTGTTGTCCTGCGGCTGATACTGATGCTTACTTAGGGGCTCTTCTGACAGAAATACTCTTTGCACTTAGCTGGATATAAATCCAGCACTACTCATAGGTATTAGGTATTAGCTAAATCCCGAAGTCGAAAGTAACTACCTACATTTACTCGCGTTTCTGTGTACTTAACATTTTTTAAGTATATTTTTAAATGTGTAACTAAAATCATAGTTCAATATGTTTAGTTTAAACTATTGAACTATTGGACTATTGAACTACATTTAAAATCATATCTGTTACTGAGTAAAAAAATGTATAAATAAAAATGATTAAAGGGGGAAAAAATAGTGTACTACCTACTACTGCTATGATTGGTTGATGGGCGGAGAACAAACGCACTAAACTCACCGAAAAGAAAGATGGAGACGGACGAGGCAGATGGAATACGAATCCGCGTTCGCTATTTTAATTCTGAATCTGCATTTGCGTTTTCTCTCGCATTATCCTAAATGACAATTACAAAAAGATTCTTTTTTTTATGCAAAAGTGCAGAACTCACATTAGACTCATCATGGACTGTAGTAGGGGCTTTTTGTTGTTGTTATTGCACTTTAATTTGTTAAAAGTGTTCCTTCAATTAAAAACTACTAGTTTGAGATTTATATTCCCTTGTCCTAGAATTCCCCCCACCCCCCACCACCACTGTTAAAAACCCAATTTTAACTCTAAGTACATTGTAAATGTACCCTTAACTTTACTTGTACTTAAGGAAAATTTCATTAAAGTAACAGTAACTTTCAAATGAGTAGAATATTTTGGGACTTTATGCACCTCGGGCTAAGTTAGAATTAACCGGCGCATTGCATGCTAAAGCAAAACACCTTCCTGGGGTAGAAGCAAGCAGCTGTAAGTTTCATTTAATCTGTATGTTTTGACTAACAGTTCCTGTGGCATACGGCCCACTGGTTGGCTTCGGGTTAAACAGTTTATCTCCTCTGGGAAAACACAAAGGATTTACCAACCAGAAACTAATGAAGACGGACAGGCACTATTCAAATATGTGTATATTGACAGATGATATCTGTCGAAAGAACCGCGGCTTCATTGGTGCTGTGGTGCACTCTGCCAGGCGCAATTTTTCAGCAGTTTCTCTACACGCTCGCTCGCTCGCTCGCCCCGAATAACACATGCAGTTCGCCTGCAAGTACAAACTCGCTCTGAACCGCAGCGGCCTCTGTGAGAAGCACATAATGGTGTGTGTAAATCACAGGCTGCTCGACTTGAATGACTTTCCATCTGCGGCGGGTTTGTTTCAGGTTTTGTTCTCTGCTCTTCGACGCCTTTCGCGTGAGCTCCCGAGCCCCACATCGAGACTCTGCGTCTGAGCCGTGGCAGCTGAATCAGAATCGGAATCACAGTATCGAAATACTTTGTTGATTCCGTAGGGAAATTGTTGAAAATTGTTGAATTTGATTACTAGTCGCGAGGAGCAACTATACCCAGATATCTTAAAATAATGACTCAGCGACACCATTTCAGCTTAGGCAAGAAGACGACTTCTTCTTTTGGCAGTGTGCCATCCGTCTTGATTGCACCTCTTTCAAACCTGCATGTCTTCCTTCACTGCATCCATAAACCTCCTCCTTGGCCTTCTTCTTGACTGGTGGCTCCATCCTCAGATGGCCAAACCATCTCGATCATGTCTCTCTCTCCTTGTCTCCCAAACGTCTTACTTGCACAATCCCTCTAATAAACACATTTTTGATCAAGTCTATCCTCGTCACTCCCGATGAAAATCTCAGCATCTTCAACTCTTCCACCTATAGCCCCGCCTCCTGTCTTCTGGCCTTTGACAGCCCTGAGCTTTCCAATATTTAGGACCGAATCTTTGCGCACTTGACTTTCAGTGTCCCTCAGAAGTCAGTTGAGGCTGCAATCTTGGAGCAATTATTCATCCTGCATAAATAACCTAGCAGATAACAGCAGTTTGCACTAATCTCGGTCCTTAGCGGCCATCGAGCTCGAGCTCTAGTGTTTGTCTCTGCTCGAGTAATCTGCTCTGATAAGCCTGTTTGCTCCGAGTGTTTGTGCAGGGTGTTAACACACTCCATTCACATTCCAATAGAGCGGTAAAGTCCCCGGTAGAGCAGCGTGATCAAAGAAAACGTTAGAGAAATGCCATATAGCTCGCAGAAAGAGTCTTGAGTGATCTTCAATGTGCCGTTTTTCAAAGCGACGGCGCAAATCCCCTTTCTTCTAAAGCGGAAAAAAAAAAACCCAAGAGAGAGCATCCTGTTTTGCTTGGCTCGCATTCCACCCCGGCTGAAGCGCGTTTGAAGACAGGTGAGCGTTAAGCACGGGGGATTTCCTGCGTCTATCTGTCCATCACCACTAAACATTTCTGCAGTCTGGCATTTTCTTTGCCCAGCATATAATTAACGGAATTGTGCAGGAATAGCAACATGAGTGACATCGGAACTGCTCGGTTGATGCGGAAAGACGCACAGTAGTGCTCGCTCCACAGGTCCTCCCAAAGTACCATCACGGGACGCGATTTCCGCACAGGGACTTCGCCCGAGGTTTATTAATAAGAAGTTTCGAGACGGTGTTATTTTGGGAAGGATGTCCGAAATCTCAAAATCTCAATGACAAATGTTTTCACTTCCCTCTCTCATTCTTTGTCTCGCTCCACTCTCCCGCTTCCAAGACGCCTCCTGGTTCCACGAGAAACAGGATCTGTAACGAGCGTGCCAGGAAAACCGCAAAATGTGGACGTGAGGACGTTTGAGAAATGAGCTATGACGTGAAAAAAAAAAAGAGAGAACAAAAACTACCGCTTGGCTTGGCTTGTTTTCGCATGACTTTCAAGTCGCATGTCGGGAGCAAGAAAGTAAATGATTTTAATGTCTATAATCGCGTTCCTTGATGCTCACTTATGAATCCAATGCGCTATAAATGGCTAATGGAAACATTAGAAGGTATAATTCAGTAATGTAGCAGCGCTACCAAAAAAAAAAAAAACGAATTATAATCATTTCGAAATACTGGGGAGCAAAAGAGTAGGCCCAAGACATGTCCGGTGTCCGACGTGTCCTTCTTTAGTTCTAGACCAGAGCTAGATTTTTCTGGAAAAAAAATCATCAATGCTCAAATCTGTTTAACAGTTTTTTGGGGTTTTTTTTTTTTCCTTTTTTTTCTTTCTACAAATATAAAACTAAACAAGATGTTTAATTTTTTTTTCCTAAAAACCTTAGGAGTAAATTTGGATTAACTAAAAACCTTTTCAAAAGTATTAAGTATTATAGTACATCAAAATATGTTTGATGGACATTGGAATCTGAAATGATGGACATTTTACGGGAATTTGGGGAAAATTTTGGGAAAGTTTCG